>QAXH01001224.1:272-45714 GCA_004335635.1 Chloromonas sp. AAM2 | reverse complement strand
TTGTCAGGAAGGCCTCGTTATGTACACGAGCCAAGGTGGGAGTTGACGTGGGAGTTGAAACGTCGCGCCAGTTCACGCTTGACACTGGACCCATCGTGTCACGTGGGGTCTCAGGCCTACATAAGCCTTCATTCTCCTGTGCTTAAGACACAGCTTGCTCTCCAGCACCAAACCCAGTTCTTTTTCTTCATCTACGAAAGCATCTGACCATGTCTGGTCGCGGCAAGGGAGGCAAGGGCCTGGGCAAGGGTGGAGCCAAGCGCCACCGCAAGGTTCTTCGTGACAACATCCAGGGCATTACCAAGCCTGCCATTCGTCGCCTTGCCCGCCGTGGTGGTGTCAAGCGTATCAGTGGCCTCATCTACGAGGAGACTCGTGGCGTGCTTAAGGTCTTCCTTGAAAACGTCATCCGTGACGCTGTCACCTACACTGAGCATGCCCGCCGCAAGACAGTGACTGCTCTGGACGTGGTGTATGCCCTCAAGCGCCAGGGCCGCACCCTGTACGGCTTTGGCGGGTAAACGCAAGGCCTGCTCTTGAAGGCTGGTCACAGCCTTGACCTTAAACAACCGGTGTTTTTCAACACCACCACTGTAGTGTGTCTTGCTTCTGGCCACTTGTGCATCTGTACTTATTGTTCAGTCTCGTGTTGGAATGACATGCATGCTTGTATGACCTGCATGTTCGCATGGCTGTAATGTTGCACCACTTGCACGTTCGTATTTGGCATGCTGGCATGATCTTGTGTGCATGACTGTCGTGCCAGATGTCTGACAGGCTCCGCCCAGCAGGGTTAGCAGAGATGGCGCCGGCATTGTAAGTCAAGGGCACGTTCAGACTGGTGGTAAGTTGAGAATAGAATGAATGAATGAATCTTTCAGACTGGTAGTGAGTTGCGCACAAAATGATTGTGATCTAAACGACCACATGGCCACTCGATCATGCACGCAAGGGCATGGCAAGACATCGCCACTGTGTAGGTTGAGGTGCATCGGCATGGTGGCGCGCACGGGTGTGTAACACAACTGCAGCCAGCTTGTACAGCCAGACCATGTAAGGCATGCAAAGCACCCAGGTTGACCACATCCTTTCCACGTCCTGGCGAGTCAATGGCCACTCCCGCTCAGGCTTGGCTGGCACATGCCTGCCCGCTACCCCACCACTGGCCGGGGCTGACTTCTGTGTGCCAGCCAAGGACAATTGAACACCAGTGAGTTGAACACCACTGACAGTGTACCACTTCAAAGCGGAGCATCATGTGCACAACTAGCTTTGCCGGAAACAAACGTTTTTTTCCATAACGAAGCATCGTGGCCAACCCAGGTAAGAACCCACTACCTGTCTGAACATGCAGAAGGAAAGGAAATGGCATTATTGTATACAATGCAGTTAGCCCCCCTTAGGAAGCCAGGTTGGGTGGTGGGACCGCATTCGAGTCGTGTGTCGAACATGGTCTCGTTACAGGTTTGAGACAAGTCAGCTCACAGTTGCACAGTTGCTACGCACAAACAGGCAAGACCGTTTCACAGGGACGCTCTGCCTGCATGCGCTTGTGCTTGCATGGACGTGTGCTTGCACATACCCGCATGCACGCATAGACGTGGACTCGGTGACAGGTGGCACCTCTGTGAACACTTGACAGCGCGCAACCTGTGGGCAGAGGAAACCGCGCTCCTGCACTGCCAGGTTGCAGCCTTTAGATCTGATCATTGATTTCATTATGCACATATGCCTTCCACTCTTTACTTGCCTCTGTTATCTCGGTTCTTCGTGGTGCTTATTGTCATGCTGGTCATCATATGCATTCATGAGCAAGAGTCCAGCCCATGTGCCGGCTATAGACTCAGCACACCCTCGAGCTGCTGGACACAGGACACACATATGGCCACAACACTGCAGGAGGCATGCGCGTATGCCACAGGAACGGCCAGCTTCATAACCCTAGCAACAAAAGACACAGGCCCAAGACACAGGCCCAAGCAGAATGGTGGTGTTGAAAAACACCGGTTTGTTGTGTACGGCCTGAGGCCTGATTTAGCCATCTGCTTCATGCAGAGGTGAACTTGGTGACAGCCTTGGTGCCCTCGGACACGGCGTGCTTGGCCAGCTCGCCGGGCAGCACAAGGCGCACAGCGGTCTGAACCTCGCGAGATGTCACGGTTGGCTTCTTGTTGTAGCGAGCCAGGCGAGAGGCCTCCGAGGCAATCTTGTCGAAAATGTCGTTGACAAATGAGTTCAAAATGGAGATGGCCTTGGAGCTGATACCCGTGTCAGGGTGCACCTGCTTGAGCACCTTGTAGATGTACAGCTTGTATGACTCCACCTTGGCGACCTTCTTCTTCTTCTTGAGATCGCCAGACTTGGCGGGAGCAGCCTTCTTGGCAGGAGCCTTCTCTGCAGCCTTGGGAGCCATTGTACTGTGTTGGACTTGTTGAGACTGAGCTGGAGTGTTGAATTGAGCGTTGTGTCTGAATGACTCTGGCCTGGCAAGTTGTATAGAACTTTTAAAAAAGAGTGAGGGTCAAGGTGGCTGGTCCACTTGACCCTTGTATTTGCCCCTGACAACAGATATAAGCCGCAGGTGCCTTCATTGAACTTCACAACATTCACAAGCACCACATTGTACCTCAATCTCTCACAAGCTACAATGGCCCCCAAGACTACTGCGTCTGGTGAGAAGAAGGCGGCAGGTGGCCGTGGCAAGAGCGACAAGAAGGCCGTTTCCAAGAGCACCAAGGCTGGCCTGCAGTTCCCCGTTGGCCGCATTGCCCGCTACCTGAAGAAGGGCAAGTACGCCGAGCGCATTGGTGCTGGTGCCCCAGTGTACCTGGCTGCTGTGCTCGAGTACCTGTGTGCTGAGGTGCTGGAGCTGGCTGGCAATGCTGCCCGCGACAACAAAAAGACCCGCATCGTCCCACGCCACATTCAGTTGGCCATCCGTAACGACGAGGAGCTGTCTAAGCTGCTGGGTCAGGTGACCATCGCCTCAGGCGGTGTGCTGCCCAATATTCACAGCGTGCTGCTGCCCAAGAAGTCAAAGGGCAAGGAGGAGAGCTCCGCTTAAGCCTCTTCGCTAAACCTTGGCTTCGGCCCAAACAAACCGGTGTTTTTCAACACCACCAATTATGCATCATCTGCTTCATGCCAAGGTTGCCATGTACAATAGGAATATGCGTGGTGATATCACAGGATACGCAATACAACCAGCACGCCCATGCCAGTGTTGACTGCATCACAATGATTACATGCATGATCATCACGCAATGCAGTCAGCACGCCGATACAAGAGCTTGCTGGAGGTCACAATGAACGTATGCATGATCACCACAACCAGCGTCACATGGATGCAGTGCCAACTAATCCTGGCATCCGTTCAGGCAGAATGAGTGGTGCAAATTTGTGCCGTAGCTGTTGCCCCACAAGTTGAAGGAGGTCCGAAGAGCGCACTGGTCCATTGCAAGTTGCAACTTCAAGTTGAACCCTAGATCGGTTGCGCGGAGAGCAGACGCCTGGTGCACCTTGATTTTGAACCTTTTGTTCACCTTGGAGCACTTAGTTGTGGGCATGGCTGTACAAGTGGTACACAGCCACCCACACAACGCATCAGGGCACCATCTCATGCCGACGCCCGACGAGTTGACAACTCAATGCACACAGGTGGCCGCATACCAGCCATTTGCATCCACACATGACATGAGATGTTGACAGGCAATGACAGTGACAGAGCGGCTAGCAGAGAGCGGTGAGTATACATGTCAAAGAAGACAGCCCCCACAGCCACCTGCACCCGCGCTGTGAATGCAATACACCTGCAGTTGTTCTCCCGCTGTGCCCATGTACATTTTGCCATCCCTGCATACTGCAACAACATACCATAAATGCATACATGCACTCCACCAGTGCTCCAGATTTCAGCCAGTCAACTCATATACCTTGAGCTGGAACAAGCGGTGGCATGCTGCATCTGGTCCAAACATCGTCACCTCGCCTTCACCACCACAACATGGCCAGGCTCAAGGATTACGGTATACCTCAACGGACACTTCACAGGCAATGTGCTGTGTGCCCCGCTACATCGAGATTACTACAGCTCGGGATCTCATTAGTACCCAGCTGCTAGGTGCAGTCAGTACTCGGTGAAACTGGCGCTTGCTCATCAACCCTCTCTGGTGATGCTATGTGCCGTACTGTTCAGCGGGTTGCGGAAGCAGCTTTGTAAATACTCTCTTCTTAAGAGTGTCAAAAAACCAGGTTCGTCAAGCTGTTGAGTCAGACAAAGTGTCTGCCTTGCAGCTCAAGCTCCAGGTGCCATGTAAGGGCATTGACCTGTACTATTGGTGCACACCAGTGCCACGATGTGTGCTGGATTGGCTCAAGATCAGTAATTCTTAATTCCGTTCCAAATGCGGAAATGCGCAAAACAAACCTGAGGTTCGTAAATGCTGTGCGAAAAGCTCAGACAGCCAAAGAAGAAGATTCGTTTTTGTGATTTCAATATTCCCATTAGGTTCCAATATTCGCTTAACATTACGGTGAATTACTGCTGCTCTTCTGTTGAGCAGAGCAATGTGATTTAGTTGCCTTTGATTGGGATGCCAGAAGAGCTGACTACTTTTTCACCTTAATAATGGCCATTCAGTCAACGTAACGGACTTGAGGTATGAGGCTGGGAGCAGGTGGGTGGGGGTGGGCTTGGACAACTAAGTTGCATGCTTCACTTTAGCAGTGCCACACTTATGGGTCATCAAAGCCCAGCCGGCGCTAACCGAACCCGAACCGCCACCCATGTCGCAGGCGCTGTGGGCATGCCAAAGGTAAACTTCACTTCCAAGGTATGCAAGCACATCCCGCTCTGCATCTGGCGTGACCTGCGGCCTGGCCAACTGAATGTCGCTGCGGAGCAACATCGCTGCTGGATTGGCCGTCACACGCACCTCACTAGCCCTGTTTCACGCCTGAGCTGCACCAGTGGCCAATCCAAGCCACATACCAGTCACCCATCCGAGCAATGCCAAGCTCCCAAACTGGCTCTTACACTCCTGTTTGGCAGCCTATCGGCACGGCGGCTGTCTGACATGTGATACTTGCAGCCCGGTCTGCTGGTGCAGCCATGCAGCTTCACTAGCTTATCAGATCGTTACAAAGCACGTCAGGGAGCAGACACTGTGCCAGGAGCTACACACAGGCCACGAGCTGCCTGAGATCGCTCATGCTCCCATTCTCACCGGCACTCACGGTCGCCTCCAAAACTACTTGCTGGCCTGACGTAACAAAACTCAGGAACCACATCATGAAACAGATGTGGCAATTTGTAATAACGAAATTCCATCATATGGTGCCCACCAAAGAGCAGCTGGTCAGCGCACAAAGAATAAATGTGTCCTGGCGGACCTCTGGTCCACAGAAAGAAAGTTATTGAAGCCAGCTGGGCGTCATAGTCAGTGCTGCAGCAGTGGCTGCTGCTTGAATTGTAGGAATGCCTACATGAAAAGCAATGAATTCGACAAATGTTCGAGTGGCAGGTTGCCTGCTCTACTTGCCACCTTCCGAGGTGGTCAAACGTGAAGTGAACAAGTGCGTAACATGGCGAACATAGCGTGATGCAACCAGGCCACAAAAGCAAGGGTACCTTGAGTTGCTGTGCCTGGTACAAGCTAAGCATGGCCATGCATTGAAGCCCAAGACCATTATGCCTTAGATGCTCAACACCAAAGGCATAATTCATGGCACCTCAAGTTGCGAAGTTGCAAAACATGGCGAAATGCATATTCTCCCGAGCTACAAGCGAGCAGTACGTTTCAGCGCACTCCATCTCTGCAGCCATAAGCTACCACCTCCCTGGCCGACGGGCAGCTGGCGGTGCTCCACGACCAGCCCCAGCCCGCTGGCGGTTTGCCCGGGCGTTGGGCCCGCTGCCACTGCCTCCAGTGGCCCCCCGCATACCGCCCTTGGCGCCCCGGTTGCGTCCCTTGCCCACAGTCTCCCACTCATCCTCGTCCTCGCTCCTGTTCTCTTCCTCTTCCTCCTCCACGTCGTCTTTTGCTACCTCTTCCTCTGCCCAGGTCTGCAACAGGTGCTTGCCCAGGTCCATTGCATCCTCTGCATCCCGAAGCAGACCTGCAGCGATGGCACCTGCTGAGCTAGGAGCAGGCGTGTGCTGCGTTGCACCCCCAGTGGACGTGGGCTGCACCTCAGCAGCACCTCCGTCACCAGCACCTGGCTGCTCAGTTGTAGCTGTGTCACTGTCCTGCACCACGGCTGCCTGGCGACCGAGCAGACGGTTTATCTCCGCCTCTGGAAGCAAGGACTTGGCCAGTGTCACCAACGCCTCAGGTATCTGACCCTCCTGCACAATTGCAGCATCGTAGATGTATCACAAGTTATGCAGCAGTTCTGTTGACATAATCTGCCTTTCACATTGCATAATTTCTGAATGTGTGAGCATGCCTGCTACTGCATTGCTTCTGAATTGCTGTGCTAGTCGTTCTGAACCAAACTCAATAATCGTGGTGATGCTACGCGCATGACATGCGCATAAATCTGTACATGCAGCCGCATTGTGCATCTACTGCATACTAGCAGTTACCCGGCATGACCAATCTTGCCTCACCTTAACTGCCTGCTCCTGTGCCTCCAGTTCCTCAGCGTTTGTTGGCAGCCAGTCCTCATTGCCCTGCCTTCCCGCCGTCATGACGGCACACAGGCCCTCAGCCTGCCCTGCGTCCAGCATCTTCTTGGTTGCAGTGAGGACCACTTGCACCGCAGCCATGGCGAACTGGGTGCAAGAGGCTTTGCGCCACTCGCGCGCTCTCAAGGCTGGCATGACCAGCTGCGCGTGCAAGTCTGTGTGCAGCTCGTCCAGATGTGCCTTCTGAGTAGCCAGTGATGTCAGCACAGCCAACTGCACAAAACACATGTGACGCACATGCCATTCGTTTTGGGTGGCTAGCACTGCCACGCTGCAATCCCTTGATTGGGACATCACCAACCCACCTATCAACTGCGACATGTCGCTGAAACAACGGGTTGAAACACTGATATTAACCTTGGCTCCAGGAACATGAATCGTGTTTGCCTCAGCTCAAGGTAAGCAATCTTGCGTCATGCGGCCAGCATGGAATGACTCACCAGTTCCGAGTTGGGTTCAGCGCCTGCCGCACTTGCCGAGCTTGCCTCAGCCCTCAACCTTTGCATCGTCTTGTCTGCTGCCACCCGCAGCACCTCGACCCACCACATGCAGGGGCACACAACATCAAGGTAGCTGCTGCGGAATGCCTGGTACAAGCCTAGAGCGTGACTGTGAGATGGGTCTGCTATGTGCTGCGTGAACGTCTGGGCCATCATCGGACGCATAGCTGCGTTCAGCAGCCGTTGGTGACCGCCATTCATTGCTGCAGCGGCGGCCGCAGCAGCAAAGGACTTGCCCCCTGACCCTGATGGCGATGTAGTGCTAGCAGCAGCCCCGGCTGGCCTAGGTGTCGCAGGCGAGTCCTGTGCAGCCGGTGCCTTCTGTGGTGCCGGCGATGGGGGTGCCACAGTTGAGCAGACTGGGCAGGATGTGTTTGTAAGGCCCACGCTGTTCAGTCGTCCATCAACATCGTCCAATGCCGTGCGGTTGGCGCGAATGGCAGCCAGCAGGTCGGACTTCTTAGCCTCCTCAGCCAGCGCCTGTTGGCGTGCTGCCTGCAGCTGCTGCATGCGTCGCTCCTCCAGCACAGCCACAGCGCGACCGTGCATGGAAGCAAACCCACGCCTACGTGATGCAGGTAAAGACAATCAGTTCACCTTTGCTTCAGGCTCTGAAATCACATCTTGAATGAACACTCACATGCCTGCTGAACAGACTCATTGAACAGACCAGTGTGGTTTGCCTCATAGCTATTGTGCTGACAAACTGGGCGTGTACACTGGCTTATGCTGGTGTTGTCAGCCGCCTACAACCGTAGGGCAACGTCCAAATGTGCAAGCGCATGACTGAACGCACCTGAATGACCTGTTGCTATCGAGCAATCCACGCAGTGTGTCCAGCAGCACTGCACGTCGGGCCTCAAGCTCCTGTCGTTCCTGCTCAACCCTGCGAGCTGCCCGGTGCTTGCGCCACGCCTCTTGGATCACGCGAGCACTCTGATGGCGCTGCTCAGCCACATTGCGGATGTTGACAAACGTTGCCTGGCTCTGGACAGGCACAGAGGCAATGCAAGCGCAATGTACAGTCAGCAGAGGGACTGGCTGTACAGAGTGCAGCCCAGCCTGGTCATCACATGGTGGCCTGAGTTAAACAGAAGCGATTGTGTGAGTTGTGGCTGTTCAAGTTGAACAAAATGTTTCTGTTACAAATGCCAGGTTTTCAAACCTTAATAGACTCAAGCGGATGGTTGTGAAGCCGCTGCTGTATGCCCCTCGCCAACCACACCCAGAAATCAAGCTCACCTGCTGCACGTTGTCCATCTCTGCCATGCTGCTTGATGCTGCATCCATGCCTGCGGCTGCCGCCGTGCTGCCTTGCTTCTTCACTGCAGGTGCCAACACCTTGGTCGCTTGAACCTGCACGCATGCATGCAGTATTGCTTGCTCGCTTGACTGCCCAAGGCACAATGTGCACAGTGTGACCTGCTCAACTATTTATGCATTGAGCAAATGACCTGGTCAACTGCCGTGAACCTGAGGTTACCAGTGGAAGCATCTACAGGAGCCTATCGTGAAGCTGGTCAGAAATAAGCAGGACAAATCTGAGCATGTTGCTCACGCTGACAACCCGCATTCCCCTGACATTCTGCATTCCGGATTGGATTGCCCAAGCCATCCTTGTCAGACCAGATGTTCACACACCTGCTTCCAGTGGGATCCAGTGTGGCCGGTGAAGTCTCGCACTGAGGTAGGTGTGATTTCCTTGATGCTGCCCACAAACGTGTGTGATGCCTTCATGAACTCGCCGACCTTGGCAGCACCCAGCAGCGTCTGTAGGGCATCTGAGTGCCGCGTCATGTCCGGCAGGTATTCTACCACTCCTGGGGCCTTCAGCACCGGCAGGAGGCGAGCCAGAACCTGCACGCCAGTCACGCAATCGATTTCAAATACTGGTGCCTGCCTGTCATGCCTCATTTTGAAGCACGCCCCTGTGCTGCATGCGAGGTGATAAAGAACAAGGTTCGAAAAGAAGCGCCATCATTGTGGTTGGTGTCACAGGTCAGAGTTTTCATGGTAACTCTTGTTGTTGTATCTCCCATCAGTCCATCTGTTGCCTGGTGTGTGTCAAACGCACCTTCCGTAAATCACTTGACAAGAGGTCTAGCCACGCCTCCTTGGTCTTGCCGCAGACTGCTCCGGCAGCGTGAGACAACTCTACACTGAGCAGCATGCATGATGTGAGCCGTGCCAGGCGTAGTGCCAGCAGGGCACCGCGCATGCGCTGCGCAGGCTCAGGCAGCACGAGTGGCGCACTGGCAGCAGCCCCTGCGCTGGTGCCCCGCTCGCGTCCGACGTGCTGTGTAAGAAGTGATAGCACCTGCTGTTGGGACACTGTAGCCAGCGCTGGGCCTGGCGTGCTGAGTCTCCCGGCCAGGGCGTTGATCAGATAGAGGAGCTTGCTGATGTGGCCCACCATCACCTCCTTGGTTGCCTGATCCTGGTTCACCAGCTCTTGCCAGTACTCCATGAGGTCATTGCCACGCCAGGTAGGGTTGACGCCCTGGCGCACGCCCCACTTTGGCAGATCGGTCACAAGATCGCTGCAGACACTGGGCATGTATGCGCGTGGGGTGCGAAGGTCCTTGTTGCCTGATGGGGCCGGTTCCCAGACACCAAGTGTGAGCATGCCGCCTACCATCTCCATTAACAGGACAATGGGTTCCGGTGTCAGCTGCTGATGCGTCACAGCAGGCGATGCGCCGTTGGCCTGGGAGGCACCACACTCGTTGCAGAGGTTGAGCACTGACTGCATAATGTGCGTCAGGATGTTGGGGATCGCTTCGTCCGTCATGCCAATGTACAGCCGCTCAGTAGCAACAGACAGGACTTCCTCGGGCAGCAGGTACCGGTTGGTCCCTTTCTCCGCGTTGATGATGCACATGCTGCGCAGAGTCTCCGTTGAGGGCAGCCGCCTCTGCTGGATCTGCAGAGCACAAACCCAGGATGCAAACCCATCAACAAGAGCAATATAGAAATTCACAGCCACATTGAAACTGTTGCACGGGAAGGAGAAGTGGTCTGTGGTACAGAACTGGTATTGCACGCTATGCGCCTTGCGTTGTGCCAAACTGTTAGTACTACAGGAGCGCACAGCCAAGGATGGTTGCAGCGACCCATGTGCGACACGTATACGACGATGATAAAAAAACTATTTCCAACTACTCACTGTCGTAGCGGTAGTCTGCAGCAGGATGGTCAAGCCCCACCAGCACATGAAGTTGACACCTTGCCAGCCGGCATTGTTGGGGAAGCCAGCGTCAAACAGCCTAAACAGAGCGGCGCCAAAGCGCTCAGGCGTTGTGAGAGCACGTGGTAGCTCCTGGGACTTGAACTGGTCAAGAAAGTCACACAGGCCGGGCGGGTGTGCAGTTGGCACGCTGTTGGATGCAAGCAGACCCACACACAACATCTCCAGCTGCCGCATGATTTCCTGCAGTTTTTGAGACGTCACAAGGCGGTAAGCATCAGCACAGATCGTATGTCAGGAGACAGGGCAGCCAAAATTCTTTCAAATTCCAGTGCTAGCTGAAGGATGGAGCTGAAGATGGGCTGATGGCAGTGCTGGCAGCATATGTGAGACCTGTCTGTTCATGCCTTCCACTGACATGCTGTTCAGTCATGGGAAATGACAAGACACACACCTGGGCGCCTGCAAGCTCGCTGACAGCTTGGTCGCACGGCTGGATGGGAGAGTCAGAAACGACTTGCACCCCCCCTTTGGTCAATGTGCGCCTCTGCTTCTTTACAGGCAGGATGGTGTTGCGCAGCTGGCACAACTCTTGCACCCGGTGGCAGGCACGCAGGCAAGAGACAAGAAGGCTCATGTTCTCCTGCATCTTGGACATTGAGGTCAGAAGGCCTGCGGCCTTGACGCTCTCAGCAAGCTGCTTGACAAGGGACAGGTAGATCACAGGCACTAGGGCAGCCTGTGCTTTGCGTGTGACGTCCCAGGCAAGGAGCTGCACCACTGCCGGCCGTGGCGCGTGCAGAGGCAGGAACTGAGGGCCAAAATCTGCACCAGCCTCCCAGTTTGGCACGGGCACAGCTGGGGCTTCAGCTTCAGCCCTGCTGCTCAGTCGTTCAGATGGCTCTGGTTGCATGCCAGCCAGGCTGCGCCACATGTAGCTGGCGTTGCCCAGGTAGACGTCACTGTAGTCCAGGGAAAGCAGGTTGGTGGCACCGAGGTTGCGAGTCACACCACTTGTAGGGCTGCGGTTGGCCACGCCGTAGTGCAGCTCGAGATGTCGCAGTGCATCCTGGGACACAAAGCAACATCACGTGAAACACACTTGCCCACAGGAAAAAAGGGAGGCACTCCCTTGCTGCACCCTCAGATAATCAGGAGAATCTGTCCTCAGATAGTTGGCAATAGTAAAAGACCCTTTATATGCCAAGTTGGCAACTGACCACAACACACTGGCAACAACAACAACCGTATTTCTACCAGATGGCACACCTGTTGCTCGTTGGTTGGCTGGCGTAGCTGCTGTAGCGCGGCCAGGCCTTCCAAGCTTGTCATGGCCGGCTGCAGATGCTGCAATGCTTGCTCCAAAGCCGACGACCCGGCACCAGCCACAGCAGGCTCAGCGGTGCCCTGGGCCATCTGGGCAGCCCCAACCTGGATGCAGTCAAACATGTGCTGTGCAAGGACATGCAGCTCTGCGGCTCCAGTGGGCAGCCCCATGCTGCGTGCCACTGCATCCAGCTGCTGTTCGCTTGATGCCTGGAACTCAAAGAAGGGAATGCAGCCGGAGCTGGCCAGCAGTACCTGGACACACATCAAAGCATTACAGTCAGGTCAACAATCTGCCACTACACTGTTTAGTAAAACGCTTCTGCAAGTATTGCTAGGCCACCAACTGCAGTTTGCAACACAATCCAGTGAACCAGGAACAGCTTGGAAGGTTTCCGATGAAGTGCAGTGCGAGATGTTGAAGATGTACGGTCCTGGGTTCCTTTGAAGCTTGGCAATACTGACCTCCTTGGTTGTGGCGTCAAGTGGCTTTCTCTTACTGTCCTGCGTGCCACCCTGCTGCTTAGGCAGCTTGCCTTCCATCAGCCACCCAAGCCCAACCAATGACTGCACTGCCTCCTGAGCTCCTGCCTCCTGAGCCGCTGGCATTGCAAGCTGCAGCTGAAGTGCAGCCACGTCATCTGCACTCTGGAGCGCCAGCACGCACGTTGTCAGCAGCAAGAAGGCTTCTGAGGGCACAGGCTGGTTGGCCACCACATCGACTGCAGCATCCACACGTGGGAAGTTCAGCTTAGCCGCACCAGCCATGCTCTTGGCGCCTTGGCGCTGCAGACGTGCGCCTCTGGCGATCATCAAGTCCAGGAGCATGCGTGCTGCCGCTAGGTGCTGCCGTTGACCCATGAGCACGCGTACCACGCCCAGCACGTCACCCTTCCGTAACCGCATTGCAGTCAGTTCCTCCCACACTGCACACATACATTAACCAGAGCAAATGAGCATGAACCTTGGCTGCACAGGAAAAATCATCAAGCAAAATGCAGTGCACACAAACAGCAGTGCGGACGAACACATCAAAATATAATATTACTGCATGTCTATTTGTCTATCTGGAAGACAACGAGAGTTGCTCTCACTTCCAAAGCGCTTCAGCTGCTCCTCCTTGTCCTTGTCGTCACGAGCCATGTCCAAGGCGCTGCGGGCCTCGTCACGCTTGCCCACGTCCTGCAGCAGCGAGCATGCAATACGGCAATTGTGGTAAGTCGAGCTGTGTTGCTGAACCGCCACCACATAACACTGACCATCTGGGCTCAAAAACAAATTACACACCCTGGCCAGGAGCCCTGCTTCGTAGTCTCCTTCTGGCAGCAGCAGCACACGTGCTGAATGCAACATTGTGCATTTGCAAGAGCTTTCTGAGCAGTGAAACCGGCAGCTATCAAGCTGTCAACTCCAAACAAGGACAGCAGCTTTCACCACGTAACAAGCAGCTCACCTGTAGCACTTGAGACATCTTCAACACATCCTTGTGCACGCTTGGCCATACTTGCAGCACCTCAGCAGTGACGGTGTGAGCACGAAGAATCCGCAGAGACTGCTCCAAATCGTCTGCATCATGCCAAAAGGGTAGATGCACTGAGCATCATGCAAGCAACAAAAGCAGAACTGCCCTGAACACAAGAGCCGGGAATGTAAGCATGAAACCAACACACACGAGCATGGTGAACCTGCAAACACTCTGTAGCTATCAATTCAAGTGTGCTCTCTTGCTTAAAAACAAAATTATTTAGTGATAGGTTGAATGAGACTCTGGTTGCGCATGCGTGTCCCTGACCAAACTCACCTCCCAGCCAGAACGCATGGGCAGCACGTGCGCGGTACATGTGCGCAAGCTTAGTCGCAGTTGCCGCTGCCTGCTCATCTTGCTCTGCTTGTTGTGCAGTGCGGGCCATGACAGACTCTGTGTCTGACAGCATCTGGGCCAGGTTGGCGCCTGACACCATCAGCTGGGACCTGGCAGAGTGTGCAGAAGCCTGCAGACAGCAGGCAACAGCAACACAGAGCTGGCCGCAAGTGCAATTGTGGAGCGATACAGGTGGGGCAACTATCATCACATTTGCATGCGACTGAAGGGCATATCGCAACAGAATTATGACGTTGGAGCGTTAAAGCATCAAACGATTCTTGCTTTTGTCCTGCTGTTTGCTTGAAGAAAAGCCCTAGCAGAGCCAGGAGGTAGCAGAAAACCTAACTTTCGACCTATAACTGGAGTGACCCAATTTCTTCACGGCAATGGCTTAGGTACCCTCCAAGGGGTCTGTATTCAAAATCTGAGGCCATTCTGAGATGGTCAGGCAAGGGGGGGTGGGGGGGGAGGTCGGGGGTCAGAATGAAAATATGAGGCTTCTGGGGACAATCGTTTTGAGGGCCAACCGTATGTCCAAATCATGATGTGAGCATGCCATCCTGACGGGCTCGTTGAAAGCAATACAATGGCATACTCTAAATGAGCGAGGTACCCCCATGCTTGAAAAACCGGTGGAAACCGTCCAAAGGCGGCCAGGACGCATGCGCGCGATCTTGCGACGTAGTAAGCATGGTGGACTCGGAGGATACCGATGAGCACAATACAAGCGGTTCAGCGCGGCAACATGCAGCAATGACAGGAAAGGGTGCAACAATCATGTCATTGCCTGTGATTGGAAGGGGCCTGATGGCAAGGCCTGTGGGGAAGTCATCTGGTCCTACAACAAGCCACAGCACATGTGGGATCAGCATGGGCAGGGCACGCAGCCAGAGCCAGGGGCGGGCATTCGGCCCACTGATGGCCCACAGGAGGCTGCATACCTCCAGGCGCTCAAGGTCACGGCACCATGAGATGCACAGCCAGGGAATGTGACACTTGGAGCTGACTCATGAACTGGCAAATGGACAGTTTTGGAGAGGGCTCGTGCAGTTGAACATATTGACATACTCAGTCTGATTAAGGCAGGACTAAGGCATGTATTGACGTCAGATTGACGTACACCTTTGCAGCATGAGATTGAGGTGCCAGGGATGAGGCACTAACAGGGACTATGACCCTGAGCACAGACCCAAACATGGACAGACTTGTGCATTGGCAAGCTTGTTCAAAACTGAGCATATTGGCATACTCAAGTTGTAAATCTGACCTATGGTTGGCGTTTTAGGGGGGGGGGTTTTGGTCCTGGACCCCCTGCTGGCCAAAATCGACTTATAGGTCTGAAATTATTATTCCTGCTACCTCCTGAGCAGAGCTGTCATTCTGTGCCTGTATGAGTTGTTCTCACCCACCTGGGCACGCGTTGCCTTGGCCTGGTAGAACTCGGAGGCACGCAGGCACACTTGCGCCAGCAGTCTGTACTCTCCCAGCCCCTGCAGCAGCTGCCGTGCCACCTTGTAGTTGTGCACCAGGGCATGCAGCTGTGCGGCACCTGCCAGCTGCTTGACCTCTGTCAAGCACTGTGCGGCAAGGCGCACCCAGCGCTGGAGCTCACGTGGGGTCACGTGCACGGGTGCCTTTTCGGCATGCTGTACCGCCAACAGGCAGCGGAATGCCACCTCGTGTAGCTTGCGGCGCTTTTGCTCCTGTGTGAGGGGTGCACGAGTACTGTGCTGGTCCTCGTAGTCTGCGCCTGCAGCCTCCAGACGCAGCTGCCGTGCCAAAGCAATCTCAGCACGGACCTGCGGTACAAGAGAAACTCATCACAGTTGCAAACCCAGACAAGAAGCAAGCCTGCCCAGACACATCATGGCCCTTGGCATTGTGTGTTCAGCAACATGGTAAGCTGAAACACAGGCTGGTATTTGCACCATGCTCTGCACGCTCCAGCTCAGCGGCGTCCCTTGCACCCGCTCTGAACTCACATCATCGCCCGCCTGGCGGAATGCCTGCAAACACCAGCACAGCATATGGAACGTGAGAACTTGTACAGACTCGTGAAAAGTTCAGAGATCCAGAAGTGTGAGGCTGATCACAACGAGCTGTTTCAAAACCAGGGCATGCCACACCTTCTCTGCTAGGCCAGGGCTGCCCTTCTCCATCAGGTTCTTGGCGCGCTTGAACCACTCGGCCTTGCTGTCTTGGGCATGCTGCAGAATACAAGCAGGAAGAGTGAAGGATTAGCCAGGAACAGACACGGTTCTCACGCGTGTTAAGCACAAGGCTTAGCGCAAGGCTTGCTGTTGGTTATTGTCTGCTGTTGGAACAGGAACTTACGTGTGCCAGGCCAAACGTCTTGGCATCAGAGCCATCATCCAGCAAGGACCTGCAAGGAAGCAGGAGGAACAGGTGTGGCAGGAACGTCACCAGCTCTGAATGCTAACGTGGTTTCCACACGAGCATTCAATCAAGACGCCTGACATAACGTACCTGTTGACAACACGCGCCATGCCAAAGCTGCGCAGCACATTGTAGAAGGGTGCGCGCTTCTCCTTGTTCAGATCGAAGAACACCACCTGCAAGGCCAACACCAAACAAGCATTATCCCACTGGTCCATGGGCCAGACTGTTTGTATGCCAAGCTCGCGACAAGCTGACAAACTGACAAACTTCATGTGCACACAATACTTACATTGCTCTTGGCACGTGTGATAGCTGTGTAGAGGTGCTTGAGCTCCTCTTGCAGCAGTACATGCTGGCGGGAGTCGAAGCTGCAGGTGCACATGGCAGCAGGCAGCACAGCACGCATGGCTAAGGGCAACAGGGCAACGGATGCTTAAGCCAACACATATCCTTCCTTTACTGCAACCCATCACTGAAGCTATATGGAGTTTTACCTGACAGGCCTCAGGTATCCCTCTTCCTTCTTGGGCACCTCCTGCGCCTTGGCATGGCTCGTCTTAAAGCGCTCAAGCAGCTCAGGGTTGTCCCGCATGACATTCACATCCTGTTGCAGAACAAGACTTCAGTTCAAGATGAGCTTGATCAGCTTGGGAGACTGGAGTGCACAAATGTACAACACCCTGCAGGCAGCTCTTTGTTTCCCGCTGTAACATTTACAAGCTCAGTGAGCACTTGTGCACTGTGGGTGGCATGTGATGTACATTGTGTGCGTGATGTGTACACAGTTTGAACGCCAGCAGCAGCGTGATTAGCACTTCTGGGGCAACAGATGCAGAGAAGTGATGATTGAAGCATTTGCGTGTGGCTGCGCATACCTGTTGCCTCTCCCTGACATCCTCCACAAACTGGTTGAGCACACGCCACTCCGACGCATCTGCCACTGAGTCTTGAAAGAAGTTGAACAGGAAGACATCGTCAAACTCCAAGCCCTTGGCCTGTGGAACTGTCATGATCAGCGCATTGCTAGTACGGATCTCGTCCTATGGAGCAAAAGCAGCAAACACAATGTTATTAATGCATTTTGAATGTGATGCAAGTGCTGCATCTCGTGGGATAGTGATAAAAGGGGCTGCCCTGGACATGATGGCATGAACAGGTGAAGTATGTTGAAGCGCAGTTTGCCAATTAAGAAATGCAACGCAATTGTATAGCCAGCCAGACAAACTCAGCCAGCCTGTCAAACTCTGGTAATGAAGGTATTGATAATCTGCACACATCATCCACCACTGTTGTGTTGTTTGATACCCACCGGCAGCAGTTCCTTTGCAGCCATGCTGCGCACGAGGATGACCTGGTTGGCGCCAAACTCGACCTGGCTGTTGCTCCTGTCCGTCCCACAAAGGAGGTACGTGAGATCTGTGTACTCGGTGCCCGCAAGCAGGATGGGGTCTGGTCCGGGGAACAGGGCCTTCTCACGCTCCAGCTTGTCAATGGAGTTGGGGTAGTGCATCTGTAGCCAGTGTGACAAGCGATCGATTAGGACTGTTCACAAAGATGCACGACCAAGCTTCAGAAGCACTGGAGCATTGGCACAAATGGCAGGTGTGGTTCACAAGCCAACCACGCAGGGCAAATAGGAATAATGCCAGCATGGGTAATCAGTAAAGAAATATCATCATCCAACACACAACCCTCACAGCTCACCCTGATGAGGTCCACCACCATGGCCGCTGTGTTCAGGATGCCCTGATGTGTGCGGTAGTTGGTCGTAAGATGCAAGATCTCCGGAAGTCCCACTGTATGGCAGCAGTGAATCAAACGACAACAGTGCATTAGTCGAGTTGTTGGCCAAGACAAGCTGGACTGTTTGTCGCCAGCTTAGAACGATAATAGTCCTTGGAGAGCCGCACAGCCAGGTGATATGCATGCAATTGCATGGCAAAACACGCCTGGTTCATGTCATACCTGGTGCTGCCTTGTTATTACGTCCCTTCTGCTTCTGCAGCTCCTTTTGTGCCTCCTGTGCCTCACGCCGCTTCACGCCCTCAGTGTGTAGGAGAGTCTGCAAAATGCATTTGACTGTGCGTCAGCCACGAAGGTGACTAATTTGCAGAAGTGCGGAATGCAACAGAAACCACTAATACTCAGCACCAAGTGAGCCTCCATGTCTTGCCTGAACCAAAGGTCAAAGGCTTACCGTAATGTCTGAAAACCGGAAACCCACACCACGTGCAATGGTCTGTGCAGTGTCACCTGCATCATAAAGAGCAGCAATCAGCCTGAGTTCAAGTTGTGCGGGAAAAATGTATGCATGCAGTCTAGTTCACAATTGACCCAACACGCCCACTTGGGGACAACAGCACCCATGCGTGAGCCAGTTTGCAAAGGGCGCCCTGGTGCATAGACGTACCGCAGTAGAAAAGCGAGTTGGGGTCAGCTATCACTCTGAGGTCCAGAGCAAGCTCGGCCTGCGTGAAGTCTTGGACCTGAGCAGCACAGAGCAAGTACAAGCAGACTCAAGCAGCCGTGATACAATACCATGAGCGATAAATCAACGAGCGTGCTGGCAAGCCCCAGGCTGTGCTGAAGTAAGAACCTATACCAGAGCCCTTAGGGCCCAAGCCACAGCATACAACGTCGCACCTCGTCTCTGTACAGGGCTGAGATTGAAACGCCCTGGTAGCCAGTCGTCTTGAGTTCGCTGTACATGTGCGACACGAAGTCCATGATGTCGTACCTGGACATACATACAAAGTCTTATCAACTGACATTCCGGCGCATAGCAAGATGAACAGCGCATTGTGTTTCTGCTCTTACGGCCATACAGGTACATAGGTGCACCTGCCAGTGATTGCACATCCGTCCGACATACACTATAAAATACAGGCTCTCTCACCTCATCTCCTGCGACCTGGCCATCTGGTACTTGACAAAGATGGGCCAGATGTCCTTCTCACGCAGCTCCGGGGTGAAGTTGGCAGCACGCTTCCCACCAATGTTCTTGTAGCTCTCCAGGTCCAGATGGCCCTGCAAATGGCCCACAAGACGGCAAAAGAGTATGAGCAGCCCCAACCACACATGTATCAAACCAAACAACCTGGCATGTTGAGACAACAGAACAAGCCAGCAGTGCCTCGCCAAGTGCCCTGCACATCAGTGAGCTGCAACACGTCAGCAAAGAAAGCCCCACAAGAATCAGCATATATCCAAAACGTGTGCCTCAGAGCTACTCACAAAGTCGTGGCTAATGGCTTCCATGCTGCCCTTAATATAGGAGCAGATCTCAGCCCAGACTAGCCCAGGCTGCAGACGAGAGCGCTGCTCAGGAGCTGCAGCATCACAACAATGGCAAGTTCAACAATAAAAATGCCACATTGAGCTCCAATGTGATATTGTCATTGCGGTATTGTCAAGGCTTGCAGAAGTAGAAGACAAATCCTGAGCTTCTGGTGCATGTTGGTCAGGTTTGCAAGAGTAGCTATTAATGGTAGAGCCTGTCTAGACAATGCAGTGCTTCAGTCTTGCACATCACTTTCTGCAGGCATTGCTTGGGACATGCATTCGTCCTTGTTCAACCTTGCAGCCTCAAGCCTATGGACTTACTGGTGATCTTAGGCCACAAGGAGTTCCTGAAGTGCAGCCACGTCACCTCCTTGGCCACGGACACCTTGCCGGCTAGCGTGGCAGGTGCCTGGTAAATGATACCCTCATCTCCTCCAATGCCACCACCAAAATCCATGATTGCCTGCGGTACAACACGCATTTCGTTCATGTGCCTGTTGCATCACATAACCCAATGTTGATGTTCAAACAAGCAATCGTTATGTTTTCATAGCAACAGCCTGGCTACCTTGAGCTGTAGCTGGTTCGTGTTTAGACTGTCCGACTGCCAGACGCGGTCTACCCTCTCATTGTCAGTCATGTCCTGTGATTGGCTTATCTGGCCTTTCTGACGAGCCATAAACCCACCTGTTCAGCGTCCTCCTCTAGCTCCTCCACCTCCTCCGCCCTAAGGTTGTTCTCCTCGTCTTCTTCAAAGTCATCGTCCTGTTCTTCATCAAACTCGAGGTTGATCATCACATCAGCGCAGTCCCGGTCAATCTCGCCCGGGTTCTGTGCCTGCACACAAGAAATGTGAACAAGTCCAGTCAGCTTATGGAATGGCGCTTGGCATGCCATTGTTCGCAGGTGACCTGTTGCACAACATCTGATGTCGATTGCTCTTGATATCAAGCAGAACGTATGTAGATGTGCCACAAATTTGGCATCTCTGGCGGGAAGCATGGTGCATGTGCAAGACAAAACTCAGTGTGACTGGTTTGTGCGGTAGCATCAGTTCAACCCTTGCCCCATACCTTGAGGATGGACCCATCGGATCGGCGCTTGAAGAAAGGCGAGCTAGTGCTTGCACTGCAGCAAACACAGTATGCACACACAGCAAGCAACTTCACACAACACTGAAGCTAGGGAGGGCAGTTTCAGAACAGACCTCATGCCCAACTCCCCACATAACGATCCTGGGTTCCTGGCGGATTGTAGAGCCATAACCGCTATGTTGCATATTCCTTGTAGAGTTTGACGCTTAGCTACCTGGTGCAGTCCTGGTTCAGAATATGGAGAAACTGGGACCGCTGAAACTTGATGTAGGGATGAGGCAATCAAACTTTGCCAAGTTCCTTCTTGCAACTACTCTTCATTTGACTGATATAACTTATCTCAGAAGGATGGTGAAACAATAGACGTGGTGGTAAGTACCAGGTTAGGCCTCCCCCTACCCAAATCAACGGCATGGCGTTGTTGCACATGACTGTTGATGACTTGAGGACTGCAGGATGCAGATGTCTACAGTTCACAGCTGACTCACTCCACCATCTCCAGGTACTGCCGAGCTGTGAGGAACATGGGAAATGCCTCCGGCGGCACGCCCTTAAAGCTGTGGTAGACCACTCGGCCTGCTGCCTCCACGGCCTTGTACTCGTCCGGCTTCATGGCCGCCATCTGCATCTTCCTGAATGCCTTCTTGACCGTCTCCTTCAAGGTAGCACTGGCAGTCACGAACACTGTGGTGCCGCCGATTGTCTTCGCAGCAAAGTCCGCAGCAATTGCAGCAGCTTCTGCGTCGCCGGCTGCTTGGGCAGCATCGGCTGCTCCAGCGGCAACGATGGCCTGCTGTCCAGGAATCCACTCCTTGTAACCCGCCAGCCACTTGGCCCACATGCTGCAGATTAAGTGCAACAAGATACTTTGTGATCGTACCCAAAAAAAATACTCAGGATCAGTCAATACATCAGGACATACGAACAGTCACCACATGAACCCACCAAATTGTCCCAGAACTGGCAAACTTTTTTTTTTGGTACGAAGTCAAGTCAAGTATTCAAACTCTGCGTCTGCATGTTTCAACATCCCATAAATTGCCATGAACCATGAAAGTCCCAAGTGTTGTGTTTGTAATGATGAATCCAGACTTACCGGTACACGGCACAGGTGGTCTTGCCCGTGCCAGACCTGCCTAGCAGGATAGTGCTGCAGGGTGGTTTGGGAACACGTGTGATGATTTCCCACTCAATGGGGGACACCTTGAAGGGCAACTCCACCTGCAGCAGCAATACGTTGCAGGAACACAACTTGTGGCGACCCTGGGGTGCTTGTCTGGTCACACATGAGCCCAGAACTGCATCTAGCTGTGCAGCAGCACAGAACCCGGATGGCAACAATTGAGGAGCACGCCATGGAACTGATGCAACAGCAGCACCAACCAAAGTGGAATCGCCGCTCACACACCTTTGCGTCCGTGAGCCCTTGCATCACAGTCTGCAGAAGCACTATGTCCACGTTGTACATCTGCGGGCATGTGAGGCGGGTATGCGGGGTCAGGCAGGCCATAAGCAGATGATGGCAAAGAAAGAAGTAACACACTTATAATGCTAAGAGGATCTGCAGGCTGGAAGCCACTGCAATGTTTTCTTCAGGAATCCCGTTTTCCTGATTGTGCCATACCTTGAGCAGGGTAAATTGCTCCGGATCATAGTTGGCAGGTGGCAGGTGCTCACGCTCTGGCCCGGTAGCCTTGGCACGCTCTGAACCCTTGCCACCGCCAATAGCTGCCGTGGCACCAACCGCCATCATTGCGGTGTTGTTGCCCACATCCCGGAACGTCCTGGGCAGCCGTACCGCATCCCTCGACTCGTGCACCCCACCACCACCCTGAGCATCAGGGAGCATGGCTTGCAGCTTGCGCTTCTCATTGACCTGCTGGGAGCGCCGGTACGAATCGTGCACCTTTAAGATGCACTCCTCGTACTTCTTGTGGCTGATGGTGATGCACCACAGGCGGAGGCACTCGGACCAGCACTGCTTCTCCTCTGCGCAGAAACATAACGGCAAAGCAAGGTCATAAGACATTTGATCACACGGTAGAGGTGATGCCGTTGGGATCAGCCAGGCAAGTCCATGGGTATGTCGCTCTGCGACAGTGGAAGCAGCCAATTAGCATGCAACACTGATGATCGTGGAGCCTAGATAGCCAAGCAAGAATGCCAAGAAGGTTGTTTCTGTGCCGCCTCTGTTACAATGCACCCACCGTCATACTCGACAGCAACCTCAAATAGGATGCGTCCGCCCTTGTCAATCTTGAGGCGCCACAGATCCTGAAGAGCAAATCAACAAACAACACAGCAGCCATCTGTCAGGCAATTTGTAGTGCACATATCGTAACCCGCATGTATCACCACCCAAGGCTGTGCCACGAAAACGTTGTTAGCAGAGCTGAGCTGCCAGCCGTGGAAGTCTCCTGGCTGGCTGACATTGGAATACGAAGAAACAGACTGTTGAATGCGAGCTACATCATATCCTGCATATGACTCGCAATGCCCATGGGGCACAGAATGGCAAAGTTGACGGCACGCACCAGGCCTCGCAGCTGCTCGTTGTTGTCTGTCAAGCGCTTGACACCTCCTGCCCGTTGCCAGAGGCCCTTGCCCATCTCACGCAGCCGTTTGAGCACAAGGTTCCTGCAAGATACAAGTCATGAACTCTGAATCAGTCAAGTTGGCAGACAAAGTGTACGTACGTTGACAGGCCAGGCGGGCAGCTGACGGATGTGGGACGCAATTCAGGTCAGACCTTGGCATAGGATCGGGGTGTACACCAATGTTCACCTGGCATGGGGTTGTAGGCAAGCCCAGCTCTGCCTAGCCTCCTTGGTAATGGTGAACTGCACGTGCATCAGCACAACACACCAGCTCAAACATAGAGACCAGCAAGGACCACAGCACGCCATCATTACATCAGCAGATTAGATGAAGGAATATTCTCAGCAAGCAGGGAACGCAGAACTTAAGAGGTAATGGCATTGCCAGACAATCAGCAGCTCAAGTCTTGAGGCCAAGGACATTCTTTTGGTATAACCAGGCGAAAAGTCAGCTGCAGCTCCTGCGGCAAAACTGTACTGACCATCCAGGTCAGGTCTTGAAGGGCAGTCTCTGGGTCTAGCTCACGCTGCACTGGCTCCTCCTCCTGTGATGCCTGCTTGACCGGGCGCTTGGCAGTCTGCACTGCGGCTGTGTTGGGCTCTTCCGCCTCAAGTGGGTCATCGTCACTGTACACTGCATTCGGATCCTCCTCCTCATCCTCCACTGGCAGCTCATCGGGCATCATGGTGCCCACCACATTGCGCATGGCAGCATAGGTGGCCTCCCTGGCTTGCTCCTCTTCTGAAAGTCCACTGCTATCTACTCCAGCTGCCGCGTTGAGAGTGCGGCGTGATGGGGCCGTGTCCATGGACATGCACTGCAAAAGAATGCGAAGCAGCAACCAGAGTTCAGATGTGGAAGACGAGTAGCAAAAGAAGACTTGCCAGCAAAGGTACACCTCACATGTAGGTGTCCTTAACTTCGCGCAGCATTGCAAATTGTAGCTTGCTTCTGCCTGGAGACCCTCAAGCATTGCAAATTGTAGCTTGCTAGTGTGTTGACTGCTCAAGATTGGATACAGCCGGACGGCCATTCCAAGACGCACCTTGACGAGTACACCGAGAGATGAGTCCTGCTTCTGCACTGGCAGCGACGTCCACGCAGTGATGATGTCACAGATAGGCATGACACCAGGCCCAGGTCCTCCGGCCATGAGCGAGATCTGCAGGTCCTTCTCGAGCTGCTCCTGCTTGCTGGCTGCACTCGTGTGCTGCGTCAAGCCAACACTGCTCTTGAAGGTTATTGCCTCAGCAGCAGCGTCAGTGACGTTCGCAGGGTCTGGCCGTGCATGCCTGGCAGCGGCGGCAGCAGCAGCAGCAGCCGCCTCGTCTCTGGCCTTCTCATTCTCAGCCGCCTGCATATACACCAACAACATGTGCATAAGCTACCTGATAACAAACGGGCTTACCCACGCACGTGAGACTGTGAACGCCAGACTGTGAAGCCCAGGCCCCGACGAAACAAGTCTTACTCGCCAATACGACCGATATGACAGAAAGCAATACAAAAGAGACGTTCTGCCGTACCATCTTGTAGCTGTTGTCGTACATCTCCGTTAGTCGATCCAGTCCTGCCAGCACACCCCTAGCTGTTGCGCCCTTCTTGCCCTTGGAAAGTGGTGCGCGTGCCTGAGCTTGCTCTGCAGCAGACAACCAAACCAGGCACATCATATTTAGCAAAAGTGGAGCCTCGTGCGTGCTGCCCATCATGAGAACAGGGTAGTGGTGACAGCATGTGTTGTATCCCTCACGGGTGGACGAGAATCAACACGTTGCCCCAAGCATACCTCGAGGCTGTGAATGCAAAAGGTTGTCGAGCGTCGACCTGCCACTAGCCGCCACCCATTGGGTGAGATACTCCAGGTTCTGGTAAGAGTCGTCCAGGGGCAGCTTGGAAGCCGAACATAAGTCCGCGCACACCTGCAAGGAACAGCTAGTGCAATCCTCACACGTATCCTTGCATCGCATTGCCATGCCAACAACCGTGCTTGCCCAGGACAAGCAGTCACGTAGACTTTGCTGGAAATGGCAACCAACACAAGCCACCTGTTTTGGAAACAGAACAAAAGAGTAGGTGGGTGCTGCTTGCTAAGACAGAATGCCCAAAATTGGTTGCCTACTGTTGATACAGTATCAAAAACTACTGTGACTCCTCACCTTGACAGCTACGTGCAAAGGAGTAAAGCCAGTCAGGTTGTCATGGATGGTGTCCAGCATCAGGCCCGGCTCAGGTGCAGCAGTCTTCTTAGCCGCCCCCTTCTTGTCCGCTGCGCTTCCTGCCGCTGTGTCTGACTCGGGGATCACCCTGGGCTCAATCCTCGCCAGAACGTCCGCACCAGCGGCAACCAAGGCTTTGACAGCATCTGCTGCTGAGTCAGCGGCAGCCTGGCAGACATTGAGCATGCACACATGTCAAGCAAAAATGTGTACATGTACAACATCAATAACTTACAAGGAGTTGAGCAAAACCTACTACACAAGCAGATACACTGTTAAGAACCACAACAATTGCTGCGGCTGGGTTATTTTAGACGTGAGATTACTGGACTGGTCATGTTCAAATCATCGCCCAAGGGCAGCAAAACTCACCAGGTGCAACAGCGTCATGCCACAGCGAGCTGGGTCACGCTCATTGGGATCTACTGTGCCGGCATCGAGCATAGTCTTGAGCAGTGCGGCCGTTGACTGCAAACAGCACAAACATGAGGATTAAAACTGGTACAACTGGTACAACTCAGAACAAACCGGGAATAGTTATGCCCGGGAAAGCAGTGCTGTGCACAAAGCCACTGACCCTGCCAGCGCCGAGGCCTCTGCCAAACAGGCACGCCGCCTTGACCTTGCAGCCTGGCAGGTACACTTTGGACAGTGGTCCCAGGTTGTCTTGGTCCTTGACGCTCAGCAGACGATTGAGCTTGTAGCTGGAATTCTCGCGGCCGGCGAACAGAGGAGCTTTTGCGTCCTTACCACCCCAGCGGTTGTCAAATACCACCTGCTTGCAGCCAAGCATGTACAAGGCCAAGAGCCTGCGTTACTACCAGATCGCTGAGAAGCAAGGATGCTTGCCAGTTCTGGGTCAATACAGCAAATGAACAACCAGTCACAAGCAGCAACCAGTCACAGCATGCCTTGGCGCCTTGCAAAGGCCATAACCCGCTGCGCCTGGCAATCCTCACCGGATCGTTGGGCAGCGAACCCTTCTGAGCCTCCTGAGGCACAGCGTAGGTGCTCAGCACGTTGGTCAGGTACTTCTGCAAGCACACCAGGCAGTGGAGTGCGGCGTATATGTGATGCTTTGCCAAGGGTGGAATGCATGCAAAAGCCTTTGTGTACGTTGCAAAGTTAATAGCTAGAGGCGTGCCCAAAAAGCCATGGCAGATTTGGCCTGATTAGTGCGGTTGCTGAACCATGCCTGATGTAGGGCAACGCACCTGCACTGTAATCATGTGATGTTTACATGTCACGTTTACATTACCTGGAGGAAGTCCACCTTGGCCGCATGGCGGGCATCAGAGTCTTCAGGCAGAGGAGCGCCAAGCGGTCCCAGATGAGCGTGGGCACCACGTCTTGCCAGCTCTTCCATGCACTCAAGTGGCACTGGACGGTTGACCAGATCCAAAGACTCAAACCTGAGGCAGGACATAAGGCACAAAAATTGATGTGACTTGCATACCACCATGCAAGACAATGCAAGACAAACCCTGCGCTATGAAAGCCACCAGGCGCTCGCATTTGCTGTCATCTGCGGCTAGAAATAATTGTTGGATACAAAGGGTAGCTGCACTGTCCAAGAAGCAAAAGCACACACATCAGATCCAGCCGCATAGTAAGTGGAGCTGATGACATGTGAGCTCGTTGACTGATGCAGCTAGTATTGCGGCTGATGCAGCTAGTATTGACGACCATGAAACCACACACACATCCCTCAGCCTGCCAACTCCAAGGCAAGCTCTCAAAATCAACCAGAACAAATAGAGTCAAGTCCCATCCTTCATCGCTGGCTGAGCGGGTTGCGCTTGCCACCACATGTGCTACAGCACTGCTGCAGCTCTTCTCACCTGGCCGAGGGCACGTGTTTGAGCAGCAGCTCCATCAGGTGCGTGCCTTGCTCAGCCAGAGCCGCATCCAGAAGAGGCTTGATGTCTTGCTCTCCCAGATTCGCCTGTACAGCACACAACATGTGAGTTTGCACCACCGTCATCCGCAGTCATTGCAAGAAATGGTTGAAATGCATCGTGATTGAAATAGCTGCATATGAAAACTATCAAGGCCTCATCAATACGACAGATGCCCAAACTCGCACTTCGCACAAAGCATAATTGTCAAAAAGCATGACACAGGGCCAACGGCAGCTTAGTGTGCAATTGATCAACACAGGGCTTTGCTTACCAGTGGTGCCAGCGCGGTGGTCTTGTTCTCCTGCAGCAGTTTCTTAACGGCGTCCCTGTGCTCCTTTGGCTGGCGGCTGTCCATGGCGGCCAACAACATGTTGGGCTTCCAACAGGCCAGCAGCAGCTGTATGCAGGACAAATGGCGCGCATAGTTGTGTTCTTCCTGGTCCAGACATGACATGTCAGTTCTGCTGGCATCTGTACATTTGAAACTTACGCATTATCATCACAGAGGTACGCATATTCCTCCATAACCAAGGCCAATGCAGGGCCTTGACTGTCTGACCCAGCAGGAGCTGAAAGGCGCGATTCCTGGATGTGCAGAAGCATCCATTTACGAGACAGAAAACCAGATTGCCAGGTGTACCTTTCCTACTTCGGGCCTGGCCGGTCTTTGACCCTTGGCGACAAGCGCCATAGACAGGGGTGTCTGGTACTCCTTCGCCTGCTCGCCCAGCTGCAGCAGCTTGACGGGGTTCATATCGGGCCGAGCGCCGACCAAAGCCTCCACCAGCTTCTGAGCACCGGCACTAGAGTTGATGGCAGCCGCAAGCACGTTCATCAGCCTCTGGCCGCTGTTGGTAACCAGCACGTTGTCAAGACCTGGGTCATCCACGCTGGGATTGTCACGTCCAGGTGCAGGCTGAGAAAGGTGCAGGAAAACGGAACGCACATGTGCATTGCCATTGTGACATCAACAGCAAGGTCTTCAAAACATCGTGACGATCAACATCAACAGGCAAGACATAGCGGCATTGTGGCCGTGTCAAGCAAAAGACGCTGTGAACATGCAAGGCTTCCTGACCATGGCAAAGATGTAGTGTGTGCTCTGTTTGCTCACTGCATAATGATTTCCAAGTGCAGATAAAATGAATGTCGAGTTGAAAATAATCGCAGCGCTCACCTTAGCGTACTTAGCCATAAGACCTATGGCCTTGGCACCGCTGTCCTGGTCTATGGCCCCCTTGTCGACCTTCACAATCAATGTGTGCATCGGGGTCGTTTCCACCAGCTGTGCAAAGTTGTCGTTGAGAGGATCAGCTCCATGGATGAGCAGTTGCTGCAGGACCTCGGGAAGCTTCTTGGCCAGAGCAGCTGAGCGTGTGCAGCGCTCGATCACACTGCATGCAACAGGCACAACCAGTTAGATGAACCCACAAGCCCCTCGAAGATTTGTCAAACCTAGGGCGGAATCAGTGTTCAGGAAGGGAGCATTACACAGGCTGCAAGGCCATCACACAGCTGGTACAAGGAAAGCTCAACTAGCGAGCACAAGGCAGAACTTTGAATCCACTCACATCATCAGCGGTGCCTGGCCATCAAAGTCCTTCTGGCGCACGTAGTAGCTGACGCCCTGCCGCAGCTCTGAGCTGGTAGGTGTGCTGGTGCGCATGATCTCATCAGCCAGTCGGTCCACTGCCACCTGCAGGGAGCCACATACACTGTCACCTCAGCATCCGTACCGAACGAGGCGCAAGTCAGCAGGCCTTTGTTTATTGAGATTTCACATGGAACTTGACTATGGTTAAGTGTCATTTGATGGACGTACACTCAGCTTCCTGACAGCCAGATTGATAAACCACGCTCTGCAGTGCAAGGCCTAGCATGACCGATGCTTGCTGTTCCATACATCTGTGGGAGATGACTGACTACAACGAGTCTGCCGAGTCCCACATGCTCATGCATGCAGGCTTACGCTAAGTTGAATTGCGTATGCTAGCTAGAGACTGGTTGGAAAATATACTGACCTGTACAAGGCCTGCACAGAGCTCAGGTTGGCCGAGGTGCAGTACTAGGTGCAAGAAAGATCCTGGCTTGTTGGCCTCTAGCGTCCAGGTCATTGCATTATCGGGGTTCCACTGGACGGACAGCTGTGTTGACTCCAATGCCTGCACAGGCATGCAGCCATTCAGTTGTTGGGCGGCTGGGCTTGCAGCTTAAGCTACAGTGATCAATCTGCTCAAGGGAGAGTCTGCAGACAAAGACGCTGAAAGGCATGTGCACTGCATGACATAGTTGAACGGCCATGTGTGGCAGGGCTACAAAGCAAGAGTCTGGACAGGCATTCACAGGCAGTGCTTTCCTGGTTCTCAAAGCATGCAAGGTGCTCACCTGGCGTGCCAGCTCCGGTGGCAGACCATCCTGCACGATGCTGGTGACGATGGCCATCTGCTCCTTGATCGCGGCAGGCGCCCTGGCCTTGGCCTTGGACTGCTCAGCAAGCTGTCGCTGCTGCTTAACCCAGGGGGTGATCATGGCCTCCAGGATTTCCGGGCCAGCACCCAGAGACTTGCCCCATGTGTACATGCTGCGTACACAAGTGAAAGACGTTGATGCTGAGGCTTTGCAACAAGGCCGCGCTTGCCCGTCCATTAGATTTTTCAAATGTGCTGTCCAAACAAGGTCACGATAAGGGTCCATCTGGTCCCAACAGTCACGCCAAGTGGCAATATCGGAACGAGAATTTCCAACAATTTGATGCTGTATGGTGGGATTTGCAAACTTCCAGTGTCTGAGTTAATAAGTGCAGACGGAAAGGCAGTCAGACGATGCATTCGATTCACTTACCCAGTGCTAGGGTCGCTGCTGTTCCTGACAGGTTTCCAGGAGGCCTTGTCGACCTCAAACAGCGCATCAAGGCTGTAGGTAGTCATGGCCCACGTCAGCACCTGTGCACAACAACGCACGTGACCACCATGAGACCCTGACTCACCCAGGTTGTCCATTTCTTGGTTTGTTAATCATTATCATCATTATTGGTTTGTTATTGCTTTCATGTTGTTGTTCTGAGACGTGGGTATCAGGGTATCTGGGCTGGTAAAGTCTTAAAACAACATCCTCTTAGCCCTGATCTGACATGCACCATGCCGTTCCACCTGAGAAGGAAAAGGCCATCGGACAGATGCAGCCGGGCGTGCATATACACATATGCACCATTCTTCTTCTTGTGTTTTTCCTGCTCGTGGCCCAACTTTGGCAACCCTGAAAGTCGCACCGACCTTGACTTTGTTCAGCCTGATCAGCTGAGATACCAGCGAACAGCCGTCACGCTTCCATGTCTTCCAGCAGCCACGTGTTAGCACAGGCTCGCCCTCAACAGGAGTTGGCTGTTTGCGTTGGTTGAGTCCCCTGCACGCAACAAACACATGGCAGGGCAAGCATTTGCGTAAAGTTTCCAGGGTTAGAAGGCTGGAACAATCCCAAATGTCAGAATTCTCAGTCCATTTTGATGGAACCGAAGAGCCACTGAATGAGTTGATGGCACTTGACTTCTTTGGCAAAACAACATACCACACGTTGACATCTGATGGTAAAGACCAATAAGACTTCACGTGACCGTTCAATCAATGAACACTTCAGGACACAGCATGGCAAGCACATGCATGCACGGGTGGGCACACAGCAATGCAACTAGCAGTATGAAATACAGCACTTGCTTAGCCGGTTACCTTTCTTTCGGCCTTGTTCCCTTCTGCCTTTGGGCCTGCTTCCGCCACTGTTGCTGCCTTTCTTCTTCTTTGTTCAAGGTCGGTCAGGACGTTTTCAACCCCATCTCTTGCATGGCTTGCTAGCGTTCATGCTTTGAGCACGTGGAGGCCCCTGATGTAATTAACCTGAATATACTTTGTCAGTCTCTTACATGTAGATGTCCACTCGGTCCATTAGCTCTGCTTCGTCAGCCAGGGCCAGCTCCCAAACCAGCGCGCAGATGTAGAACCCAACCTTGACAGGCGCTGTGCGCCATCCAGGCATGTCGTCCATCAAGTAGTCATCCATGATGCCGTTGGCACGCATCCAATCCTTGATACCAGGATGAGCAGTGCCTAGCCCTTTGAGGCGAGCGTCCAAGTAAACGCCTGCAGCCTACACGCAAACAGAACAGGCGAAGATGTGTATTGCGTTGGCGAGAAAGCTAATCAAGACAGGCCGTTGCATGCACAAGCTAGGCGAGTAAAAGCTGTGTGACTCACAACAGAGCAGGATGTAGGCAAGGGCACTTGACCACTTGCACGCAACGAAACAGTGGCCTGAATCCTGCACTGGTGCGTAAAACCAACTAGGCAGCCGTTGCCCATGCCCACCAGAGAAACGGTGCAAGCAGTCTTACCTCTGCATGCTTGTAAGCAGGATTGTCTGTCAGCGCGTCCACTGCTTGCTTCAGCGCGTTAAAAGACCTGCACACAGCAGGAATCGTTGCTATCTGTGAAACCTAGCACACCATGACTGAAGTCTAGTTAATTCGCAGCCAAATGTGGGCTTGCAAAGCTATCCAATAGCTGGGCAATGCAAGGTCCAAGTTGCAAGACACGTGTCATGTTTTGACGTCGGAGTGAAAGTTATGCTTGCAACCTAGTGACTGAAAGAGCTGTCAAGGCTACCTGTAATGAGCCGCCGTGTGCCACATCACCTTCCCAAGCACTGTAATTGTACAAGATCCAGGGGGAAAATGGCTCGAGGTTCAACGCATTGCACAGCGATTTGCATGAAGCTTACCCTGTATGGATAATCGGTTTGTACAGGACGGCCCACTTCTGGTGGACTGCCTTCGTGACGTTCAACTGCAGGGTGGCTTGCTTGACTACGGCCTCAGGGAACACCTGGGACGGGACTACTGGTGTCTTGCTGGGTGCTGCCGCCTTGACCGGCTGCACAACCACGTCCTTGACTGGTGCTGCCTGGCTGCCTGGCTGCGTGCTGCCGGACGAGCTCTGATCGCTGCGAGGCTGTACAGCCGTGTCCTTTGTGGCTGCAGCGGTTCGCGACTCAGCTACCTTCTGTGCAGCAGCAGCCTTGGTTGCAGGCGTGCTGGGCACAGCAGCTGCAGTGCGTGTTGATGCCACGTCATTCTTAGCAGAGCTGTCTGGGGCTGGTGTGCTGCTGCCCGGCTTCTGCTGTTTGGCCGGTTGTTGAGTGGCTGCCTTAGCGGCCTCTTGCTTTGCCGCAGGTGCCTGCGCAGCTGTAGGTTTGGCGGCAGAGGCAGCGCTGCTCGCGGCCTTGGGCTGCTTAGCGACAGCAGTGTCTGTGGCAGCAGCTGGCGTTGCAGCAGCTGCAGCAGTCTTGGTGGCGGCAGCACTTGGTGCAGCAGTGGCCTTGACCGCGGCAGCAGCGGGTGGAGGAGCAGCAGTCACAACTGTGGGCTTGGTCGGAGCAGGCTGAACTGCAGCAGGCTTGGAAGCCGTTTCCTTGGCAGCAACAGCGCTTGTGTCTGAGGGGGTCGGCTTTGTTGTCGTGGGCTGCACTGTGCTGGCCTGAGGCGGAGCCGTAACAATCGGAGCAGCATCTTTCGCAGCTGTGCTGGCCAAACCCTTGGGCTGCGTTGCCTCATTGTCACGGTGGCGTTTGCCAACAGGAATGCCAAACTGCTGCTCATGAATGCTGGCCACGGCGCCAGGAGTTGTGGACTGTAAGCTTGTGGTGCCACTAGCAGCAGACTTGTTGCTGTTCACTGACTCTGTCCCACTGTGAGTTCCACTGGAGGCGCCGTTAGAGCGCGAGGCGGGTTCACCTGCAGTAACACAACAGTGACGAAGTAGGTATTTGCAGTGACTATTGGTTCGCTGTGCCAACGTATACCATAAAACTGCGCTGTGAACCATGCCCATTGGCACTGATTGCAGGTTTACCTTGTCATATGTACAGACCAGGTGGTCAAGCTAACAAGCCGGAGTAACAACAGGCTAGCCCGTGGTACACAACTTGACAAGCACAGCTGCAGCTGTTTTACAGGTGCAAGTTTTGGACTTGAATAGGGGCTGTGCCGCACCTGTGAAGAATGCAGAAGAAGCTGATGCGGCAGCTTGCATTGTGGCGTTGAACAGTGACTTGGCGACACCAGCGACAGTGTACTGACGAGGCGGAGCGTTGGCCATCTCATCTGTTACCTGTGCTGAGGCTGTACGGGAAGCCGCTGGCTGCTGGCTACTTGACGCTTGCTGCACTGGCAAAGAACCCGCACCTGTAGCTGTTGATGGCACAATTGCAGCTGGGGCATGAGTGGCTTGTGGTGCAGGCTGTACAGCTGGAGCTTCTGCTTGGCGAGGTTGCACAACTGCCGCAGCAGGCACTGCGGATGCTTGGCCACCAACAAGAGCAGTAGGCGCAGGACCCGCTGGAGGCGCAGGCGCGGTGACCGGTGCATTGGCACTTGCGTCCATGCGCTTCTTAGCCTGCTTCCACAACTGGTTCATCTGCACAACATAGCACACAGCGGAGTAGGGGTCAAGCAAGGTTGTAGCAAAAAGCACAGATGCAACTGTAAATGGAAGCTGATGGAGCAGGAGGGTGACAGAGAGGCTGTAGTTCCAAGTTGCAAAACTTGCAGCAGGCAGGTGAGCTAACGAAGTAACAGAGGCAATATTGCGGTCAGAAAAGGTAATGCCCATATGCCGAGCACAAGCTTCTCTTCTGAAACATGAGCCCACTTACTGTCTTGAACAGTGGAGCCAGCTTCAGATACTCGTTGGTTGCAGCATCACGTGCCCCTTCCAGCTGCTGTACCACCGTATGATCTCGGGCGATGGAAACCTGACTGTCAAGTTCTGTGATGCGTTCAACCATCTCTTCTCCCTTGCTCTTGTACGCGTTGCGCAGACCAGTGCAGACAGTCCACATACGGTAGTCAGCTTCAGACACAGGAGCATGTGAGTTCACAAAAGCTGTCAGCTTTTGGTTAAGCGCATCAACCTTGCCAGCTACCTGCTCATACGTTTCTGACAACGAAGGCTGTTGCTGATGCTGCTCAGGCCTGGAGGCTGGCACGTGCTGACCAAGACCTTGTACGCCGTTTAATGGTGCAGCCGTGTGAGGCGGCACGCCCTGCCTCCTGCGGTGCTGCTCCAACTCCATCTGCTGCTGGAATTCTTCTGGAAACTGTTCTCTGAGCCGGCGCAGATCCTCATCGTCTTGAGCATCGTAATGCTGAATGCCTGCAGAAGCAACTTGTGCGTGCTGCAAAGGTTGCTGTGCGCGTTGTGGGTGAGTCTGCTGCGCATATATTCCGTTCTGCTGGGCAAGCTGATTGCGAGCCTGCTGCCACCATGCTTTCAGTGCAGGTGACATGTATTGCCCTTTGCTGTGGGCCTCCTCCGGTGTAGGGCCAAAACCAAACTGCCGCTGCTCATGTACACCGTGAGCAAAGTTGCACTTGGCGCCAAACTTGCATGTGCCAGGCGTTTTGCCGTGGAAGTTGCGGCAAGGATTAACCTGCAGCACATGCCATAATATACACCAAACTTCTGTTGATAGGCCTTGTGTACCATACGGGGAGGTAGAGTGATCTGCCAGTTGAGAGGCAAGGATGCGAGAACAATCAAGAGACACTGCTTGGGCCATTGCTGGTGAGGGCACATACATGCCCACATTGAGGCATGGATGAGGAGGGGTAAAAACAACGGACAGACTAAGCCAAACACAGAGATAAGCCGATCACTGGAGAGCACTGCACCAACGCCTGTCCAGAAAGGCGCGGATTGCAGATCAACTTCAAGCTTTGTGTGAGACACGCATGCAACCCGGGGCAGAGTGAGTGGGCCGACGCTTAGCGTGGCGTGCATCAAGACTGCTTCACACAGTAGGTCACCATTCACACAACAGCCGACGAGAGAACACCTTGGAAACAGGTGCGTGACTTGAGTGATGCATGCCTCTGTGAGCGTTCGCGCCATCACAACATATGCAGAACATGCCCTTTCAGATATGAGCTGCTGGGTTTAGCTGTGGTTGCACTCCTGGCGAGCCAACATGCGATATGACGCACACCTTGAACATGCGCGCCTCTTGTGGCACTAAATCCTCTGGCGGCAGAGGCATCCCCATAGGGATGACTGGTGTAGGCCACATCTTTGATCAGCTGGGGGTCACTGCAGCTGTCCTGGGCTTGCTGTGGCCTCACTTTGAAAGCGCCCTCCGATTATGAAGAACATACAGCCTTTAGTTGTATGTAAACAAGGTTCTACGAGCAAGACAGGCGGCAAGCAGGGCACGGGCAAGACCGGCTGACATGACAAGCTGACATGCATGCCATCTCAGCCAGAGGATGGCTGCCGGACGCGAATGCATGGACGTCTCTGTGTCCTGGACCTGTCGCTGTCCATCCTCGCAATCCTTGGCGCAAAGGATGACGCTCCGAAGAAGCATGGATCCGGGCGGGACAGGGGCTAAGTCGTGTGTGCGGCCTTGGCATGTCTATGCATGCCGAATTCAGCAGGCAGGCGATTTACCTTTGCGGATCTTGATTGTAAGCTCGTGTAATGCAGCCGGCGGGGCGAGAATAAGCTCTACCCCATGCTATCCACCGTGATGTCAGCCGATGATGTTCCTCTCATGTCTTGGAAGCACTCCAGGATTTCGCAAGACGTTTGATCGTTGTGGCGAGCGTAAAACCACTTCACTTCAAGTGGTGAATTGTCCTTTTAACGTCATCAAACCCTAGAAAACGGGTTCTAACGAGACGCGTGAACTGTTGCAGGCAGCCAGCTGCTGATTCAATCTCACGCCGTCACCACTCTCCGCTACATCCAAGGGATCGAGGTGGATACTCTTTTGAATTGGCAGGCTGTAGCGCCCACCACAAGGCGGCTACTTTGGCAGTAGCCGGCGTTGCTGTCCGAACGAGATTCTCTGGCATTTACGCCGCCATTTTGGGCCACGCCGTCACTTTGGGCTGCATGGGTTGATGGGCGGCCAGGCATGTAATGTCGATTTTGTGACATGCATGACATTTAGCCGGCCTTGGCCGTCAAAGATGCAGGGGTTGGAAGCAGGTGATGATGGATTGTGCACAGTGTTCGTGGTGAATCCTGACACTTGGGAATGCAATTACTCAACCGTGTGAATGAGCCTCAATCCTGACCGGTAAGGTAGACCGGTAACATCTCTCTCCGACGAGATGAAAAGGCTGCTAGGTGGGTGGGCAGTTCTGACCACAAGATATTTTGATTTGTGTGTGGGCAACTCTACCCACAACGTGTTTTACTGTGTTCAGGTTAAGAGGTATGGTTGCATTGACCGTTGAATCGACGGTAGAAGTTGATTGATGCCAAGCTTGGGAAGGCGTTGTTGGACCTGTTCTGGAGGTGGTGCTTCGAGTTCATGGACCTGAACTTGAACTTACGCAATGCTGGTCCGATGCCAGCGTGCTACTGGACCTGCGCTCCTTCCCTGTTTGGCAAAGGTCGTCCCAAAATCACATGCTGACATTTGCAGGACCGATTCAGCCAGTTGCGATAACCATTTTGTCATTAAACAGCTGCTTCGGGCCTGTTTTCTGGCGGATAGTGTCACATTCTGGGCCTTGATAATGTCACATTCTGGGCCTTGATAATGTCACATTCTGGGCCTTGCACCATACAACCAGGCATCATGCTTGCTTCTTTTGCATGTATATTCCCCATAAATATTCTATATCAACGTGGAAATTGAGGGGCTTACCCAGCCTCTCTTGCGGTGGTATCAAGCCCCACTTTACATAGGTTTAGAATGATGACTAACAGGGTCACTCTCATCACACACCACACCACTCAAACATACCGTCGAGTAATGGCAACCACACCACGCAATATGCTACCTTTTGTGAGCACACATATTGGCCACTGCACCGCGGCGACGGGTCACATCGCTGCCATGTGTACGCCACGAGCACTGGCTTGTCGCGCTGCGCCGACAGTGCGCGTCAGCGCCTCTGGGTTTGGAAAGTCAAACAAAACCATCCTTCATCCGGTCGCCAGTGCCTCGCAGCAGTGGTCTCGCATACTGGCTGACATCTTGACCGAAGGTGTCAGTAAGAAAGCTAAAATGGCAAGCGACGATGGCAGTTCTTTGCCTCTGCACACCAAGCAGCCATGCATAGGAGCTGGTGTGGAAGCTCAGGACATTGAAGGTACTGACTTACCAGATGTTGCTGCAGTGACGTAGCCATACAGGGCTGTGTGCTTGTGTAGTAAGTGCTTAGCGCAGGGAGTGTTTTAGACGGGATGTTTTAGACGGGATGAAGTAGTGCATGGGATGTCTGACACGGACCAGGCGACGATATGTTTGTGGGATGTTGAAGAGTGAGAGGGCCCTGCTGTGTGGGTGCCGATTGCGTTGCCCCTGTGCCACACATACATCACTACCAGGTAGAACTCAGGAAATGCATTTCAATAGCACCTTTGAACTACATAGCTGCATTTCCTGATAGATTGAAACGATGTTTGTGTTATACAACGCCTGCACCTAGTACATATTCAATCAGAACAGCCCGTCAAAAGTGCTCAGTGCGATGCTCGTGTGCATGCGGCAGTCATGTAGGTTCTCATGTATGCACGGTTGTTCGTTTCTTCCCAGGCTCGGGGCGAGGGCTAGTGGCCATCCGAGGGCTGCGGCTCGGCGAGTTGGTCCTCGTGTGCAACCCCCTGGCCTCCATGCAGGGCCCCCCCGGCCTCACCCCGCAGCCCACAGACCTCACACCGGCACTGGTCAGGACAGTCATGCAGCTGAGCCCCACGCCACCATCCTGCCAGGAAACGGCCTCTAGCAATACAAACAAGGATGACGTTCCCCCAGCCAGCGTCCAGCCTCAACCACCCAGTGATTGCGATGATCTGGGTGGGGTCAGCGGATTAGTGGAGGCGTCCTGGCTAGAGTGCTTTTGGCAGCTGTATGGTGGCAGTCAGGAGCCTTCCTGCCTACCCAGGCCACTGGCGCTGCTCACTCGAGCACCGGGAGTCCAACACGGCCAAGGCAGTCATGCACCACTCCAGCAACTGCTGCAGCACATGCTGCACGTGCAACTGCCCCAAGCACCATTGCAACAGGCAACAAACCAGCAAGCACACGTTGGTGACGCTGCAGCCACGCCTGGCGACAGATCTGCAACCAGCTTGCCTCCCTCCAGCCCTGAAGTCAAGCCTGGTTCAACTTTCAATTCGAGTAGGAGGCGAAATGGGTCAGCAGACATGGTACGGCATGTGCGTCAGGCCGCTGCACGGCGGGCCCAGTTGAACGCGTTCGGGGAGCCACATCAGGATGTAGTCTCAGTGGCCCTCATGGAACCGGCCATGCAGCGCTTCAGGGCGTCAGTGGGCGTGTGGCCAGCCATGGCCCTGATCAACCATGCATGCAGCCCCAATGCATGCACCATGCTCGTGGACGGCCGCATGGTGGTGAGGGCGGCAAGGGATGTGGAGCCGGGCCAGGAGATAACCATCAGGTGCGTGAACAGGAGTCACCACGTGGTTGGTATTGCTGCCGTCTTTACACAATCACGGGTCCAGACCCACTGATTCAAGCACCAGGAGCCAATCAGCTGTTACATTTGGGTGGTGTGCCTCTGGGAACCAGGCGACCTTAGATCAAAGCATATTGAAAGGATGTGCTGGAGCGAGTTGACTGGTCGTTTTTGGCTGGTTGTCTTTGCTCATGTGCGTCTTTCAGTTACGCTGGCACACACGCTGGCAGCCCTGTGGGTGTGAGGCGGGCGGCACTCAGAGATGGCTTTGGATTCCGCTGCGACTGCACCCGCTGCCTGATAGAGCAGGACTATGAGCAAGAGGAAAGCGGCAGAGCGGCACAGGTCAGAGGGGCTGCTTGGTACATGCATATAACCTGCATCAAGGGCAGATTGATGCCTTAAAGCTGAACCAGAGCATTGAAAATACCAAGGCAGAGATGTACTCAGGTGGATGCAATGTTTGATGAGTCCATACACGTGAGGGCTTGAATTCCATTACGAGCCTCTACAGGCAAGTGTACATGGCTGGATTCCTGGTCAGGCCCAGTACCTGGAACTTTGTTTGGCCAGCTCGTTGCATTAATTCAACGTCTTCAAAGTCACGTACTTCAAAGCTCCCTTAGTTGTGTGTGTTTGCCCTGCCTGCCACCACCGCCCAGGCGCTGCATGCAGAGCTTGTGTCCGCCATCCGGCCTGCGCTGCTGGCTGCGTTGGACGCGTCGGACACTGTGACAATCCGGCGCATGTCAGTGCGACTGATCCAGCGCCTGACTGAGTACCAGGTATGTGTTCCTGCGAAATGTGCACGTAGCCGGGCCAAATGCAGCCGCGTGCAAGGCGCAAGCAATGGTTCACACAAGGCAGAGCTGCAATGGTTCAGACGGGTACAGCTAACAGGGCCTTAACCAGAGCAGGATGAAGCATGTGATTCGCTGGTGCATTTGATGTTGAGTCTGAGACTCACCATATAACTGGGCATCCCAGCATGTGGTGCAAAGCGTAGGCAGGCAGCACTGATGCCCAGATCCACAGGGCAGTCCCAGCCTGACGTGCTGCACTGCCTACCCTAGCAGCACAAGCTATCATAGCAGCACAGACATGTAGCACTGACTTGCAACTGGCGCTGGTAAAAAAAAATAAAAAAGGTTTGCCAGTTCTGGGACAATTGTTGTCTGTGATTCTCCGTTGTGATGCGATTATTTGAGTGCCGCAACCCTAACCTGGTATTGTGCGTGTGTATGAGTGCATTGTTCTGCCACTGTGTGTGGTATTGGTGGGCAACGTTGAGCCACTTCTGGGACAAACATGGTTACCTGGTGTTTGCAGCAAGTCCTGGAGCGCGTGCCAGACGAGGACGACCGGGCCGTGCTCGCGTGTGCAGCGCTGCCCCTGTGCCTGGAGCTGAGCGCGCTCACCCAGCACACAGACACGCCCAACACCAACAGCAATAGCAACCACAAGAAAACAGCCACAGCACGGACCCAAGTCACCAGTGCTAGCTTTGTTCAACGACAGGGCAAGGGGCGCATGACTGCCAGCTCAGGGGTGTTTAGCAAGTCAGGGGATAGTGCGGTGGAAATGCAGCCCAGTGATGCGCTGATGCAGGGAATGAAACGGCTGGAGCTGCTCAGACAGGTGGCACCAGGGTGGGTGAGGCAGCATGACAAAGGGCGTTGTGAATGCTGAGATACTACATCACCCGTCCTGCACTGTTGGTGTGAACATCAGCACTGCTGTCATGTGTGCATCAGTCGCATGCATGTGCCTGAAGCTTGTCTTGTCCTGTTCTGTTCACACTGCTTGGGAAAGTTCACTGTCCTACTTCAGCATGCATTTCTGATCTGTCAATGCACATGTGTGTGTGTGCGTGTGTGCGTGCGTGTGTGTGCGTGTGTGTGTCTGTGTGTGTGTGTGTGTGAGAAAGGCCATACTGTTCGATTAGATGAACACATCTGCCTCACATCTTACCAGTTACACCGACTGAAGCCATACTGTTCGATTAGATGAACACATCTGCCTCACATCTTACCAGTTACACCGACTGAAGCCATACTGTTCGATTAGATGAACACGTCTGCCTCACATCTTACCAGTTACACCGACTGAAGCCATCCCTCCCCATATTATATTGCTGAGGTCTGCCAGTACGTATCATACATCCTCAAGATCCGTACTAGAGTTGTCTTCACCTTCAGGCCCTGCCTTGTCCCAGCGTTCTGGAATCCCCTGAACTGTCTCTTGACGCCCTTTCCTATTTGCACTTATCCATGGCCGGGTGTAGAGGTTGAAAAGATAACGTAATCCTGCGCTATCCGCGGTGACCCCTCTCGCAGAGCGTACGCTGAGGCTGAGCTGTCTGCCCGGCTGCTCAAGGGCAGCTGGCGGCAGCTGGGCGCAGCACACCCCGTCACACAGGCAGCGCATGCACACTGCCTACAGGTAGGGACGAGTAAAGGGACAGGTAGGGACGAGGGGACGCATCAAGTGGTGAAAGAACAGTGAGTTCGCTTTTTATGAAGCCTTGAGCACACCAAGTTGTGCCAGGTAACAAGTGTGCGCTCATAAAAAAAAAAGTGGTCACTCCTGCGGCGGACATGCACAACAACGCGGCACGTCACGAAACACGCATCGCTTAGCCTGCCTGAATTTGTCGAGGCGTCTATGGATGGAAGGTTTGTATAAGCCTGCTCTTCTGGAGTTTTGGCGCACACTATGCGTTGTAACCCTGCCTATGATGTGTATGATGCCTGCAGGCACATGCAGCACGGTACGGCCCCACTCGAGACCCATCCGTTCTCCTTACCATGCTAACAGCGCATGAGGACAACACGCTGGCAGATGACATGGCGCAGGCCGTGGCTGCCGTGAACTCCATGCGATAGACATCATATCTAGCGTCTGCTGCCTTGCATCTAATCACAGCGTCCTACGCCCGTCCCGCTGCAGCCTGCTTTAATTGACACTGTTTGGAACAACAATGTCTGCCACTCAATGTGACCAGTGTAGCCAGGGCCTGTGGAAGGGTCTCTGGACCGACACTTGGTACAGTATCCACAGTGGACACCAACCCGGGACTGAGGCGGCACGAAACCCAGGCGCAGGATTGTTGCCAAAATAAAGAAGTTTGCCGGTTCTGGGACAATGCCTGTGAATATCGCCAGTGTGGGTGATGGGTGTTGTAGTTGTAGAGTGTGATTGGGTACACTGCGGTGTGTGCGGTTGTCACAGGGGTTGTGGTCAGACGGTGTGTTTTTGCGGTTGACACAGGGGTTGTGGTCAGACTGAGTGTTTTTGAGGTTGACACAGGGGTTGTATCCTTTGAAGTACACCCCATGACGCACAGAACGAGACGCGACAATCTGCCGGATGCCCACGACACCCACCTCTGACAAACACCACCCACACAACTGAAGTTACAGGCGACAGCCTTGAGACAATCACTGCCCGTCAAATTTAACTTTTGCCACCATGGTCAACCAACACCCTGACCTTTCAGGCTATACAATGGATGGACCAACACATGAGAAGGACACAGTGCGAACCAAATCTCTCGCGCCTCGTTACCATTGGCTTCAGTGCAGGACATAGGAAAACATCTTTTTTTTCGGCTGCCAACTTGTGTTGCACATGTGGCAACTAACGCTATGTGTAGATTGTAATGAGAACAAGCAATTCCTGAGACGGCTGCGAAAGACACATTGCACGCATAACTACAGAACTGAACCTCGCAAAGATCGCAAATCCAAGGTTGCTGTTACGAACGTTACTTGTACAGTGTCGTACTCGGATCACCGCGACCCAGCGGAGCTTCACGACACGTAGTTAGGCGAGGGCTAGCTGATTGTTCGCCAGCCCTCTGAGCCGCAGCTGGCAGGTCAGGCTTCCAGAACAACGCACCAGTTTCTCGCACGGAGGAATCACTTTGGATTGCTGAACAAAAAACCCGCATTGAGTACAGGTAATGCGCTTTGGCATTTACTGCGGCAGCATACTTCGTTTTGCCTGGGTCGACAACTGAGGGCACATGTCCCCCTGTAATCAGGGGGGGCATGTACTGTCTCCCTGTACGTGCTCCACCGTCTTCATGAGCCAATCCTTGCAGGCAGCTGTACAACTGCTGCTGGCCGTTCAGTTCATGGCCGTGCTGAGCGAGCCCCCAGTCCCTGGTGCAGCCGGGGGCCACCGCCATGCCCAGCGCAGGGCCGCATGTGCCTCACAGATGCGGCGCCTCCTGTGCGCTGTTCGGCGTGGTGACGTGGCGTCAGTGTCCTCCATACTCATGCAGGAGCCATCTCTCATTACTGGGGACAGGTAAGAGTGGCTCTGCTGCTGTAAATTCACGTATGTAGAGGCAAGCACAGAATTTGCAGTGGCACGTGGAGCCTCATGACAGGCAGAGGTTGGATGCAAGACTGTATACGTTAAGGGGTGCTGCCAGTATTGCCGAGATATTCCGCCTCGGATTAGGCATGCGCAGTATCAGTGTGACGTACATCAACGCAGCATCAGGCATGTATTACACTGCCTGCTCTTAGGATGATCAAATGCTATGCGAGCAAGCAAATTGATGCGCTATGAAGCATGTTCACGATTCCCTGTTTTATGCCATCATCATCAGTGAGCTGTACTCCAATCACAGCAGCTACTGCGCCCCACAATCAATCCACCAACATTTCAGAAGTCAAGCATGATCATGGGTTTAATGCTGAGCGACACTCTACAGCAGTCACAGCAGCATCGTGCCTGGCAGATTATGCCTCTGTTTTGGCCCATCATTATTCTTCCAAGCTGGGTTCCATATCACAGCAGCCTCTGGGTTTCACAGCTGTTTCAGGATTTAACCAGCCCATCTGCTATGCAACAGGCTTGCTGGTCGGCAGCAAAAGTGAACTGTACCTCGCCTTCTCAGACCTGAGTTGCATGTTCCTGGTGGTGTGAAGGGAGTGCACTGCCGAGGCTGAGAACGAGGGCGGCTGGTGGACGCCCCTGGGCCTGGCCGCACGCCTGGGCCACACAGACCTAGTCAGGCTGCTGGTGTCGAAGGGGGCGGACACGGAGAGGGGCTGTGCGGGATACACAGGAAACGACACAAGGTCAGATACTGAGTAGTGAGCTTGTTATAGAATACTGAAATGCGAATGTATCTTTCAAACTGATACGATTAATCAAGTATGGGCTTGTAGCATGCAAGCCAATGGTGTGCCGTGGGGCGAGGCCTGATGCATAAGCCGGGTGAAGAGTCGATTGGCATTGTCTGCTCCTTTTGCTGTTGTACCAGTTATTGGAGTGCTGGCAAGAAGCAGAAACAGCAGCGAGGTCACAGCATGCCTGAACTGGACTCCGTTGCTTGCCTTGTGCAGCCGGAAGGACGCGTGCGAGTTTGGTGGCCGCTACACGCCCGCCCACCTGGCCTGTCACGGTCGGCACGTGCGGGCCCTGCGGGCCCTGCTGGAGGGCGGGGCGCGACCTGCAGCGCTGGATGCATACGGCTGCTCAATCCTGTATGTTGCGGCGAGGCAGCTCAGCCCAGAGTGTGTCCAGGTGGGTGCGCACGTGCTGCAGCTGGAATCTTAATGTTACAGCACTAGCGGCACGCCATAGCGGCACAAGAAACCAGTTGGTTTGGCAAGAGTCTTGCCCATCAACAGAAGCTGGTCATGTTGCCTTACCCGGGGTATGCCCGTCACTGGTCGTGTTGCCTTACCTTGGGTATGCCCGTCACTGGTCGTGTTGCCTTACCTTGGGTATGCCCGTCACTGGTCGTGTCGCCTTAGTGGGTACTGGAGCGTTGCTTAGACAAGCATTGTTGCTTGGACTTCCTGCTACAATTTGCCACAGGTGCTGATTGAGCTTGGCGGTTCCTCATTAGTGTTGGATAGCAAGAATGCTGAAGAAGAGACACCCATGATGGCTGCAGTCATGGCGCTGCACCAGGTGAGCCTAACCTCACCCTACGTCTGGGGAGCCTTAGTTGACCATAGGTACAGGCCTCGATGAGGTTTAATTGCCCTAACCCAGCAACAGCTGAGTCACAGCCCAGTCGACAGACTAAGGCCTCGACGTAGCTGGTGACTCAGGGGTCACTAGGCCTCAGCTAGGCTGCAACTCTGCTTCAACCAGGGGTGTATGAGCCCTCGACTGTTTCATCCAGCTCGTAGCATCACAGACCCAGCCTCACGCAGGTCAACAGCAGGCCACTGACGATAGCCGAACAGTCGGGCTTCCCTTTTCTGCCCCTCCCTAAAGGGTAGGGGAGAAGCTGCTGGCAACAAGAAGCTGCTAGCAGTTAACTCGGGTGTGACCTACATTAGGTGGCATGTGGCTAGTGCCCAATGAAGCGCTGCGGCTGTCTCAGTCGGGGGGTGGAGGGCTTGGCTACCTTCCCAAGGGGGCGGGTGACCAAACCCGAACAGTGCTGCAATGCCGCAGGCCAAGACGCGCGAGCTGCCTCGCGCTCTGCGCGCAATTTCCGCATCCGCGAGCGCTGTCATCGCGCGTCTTCTAGAGGCAGGCTGTTCGCCGAATGATGCGGTAGATGGAGTGAAGAGCGTCTACTCAACCGCAATGTTGGCCGCATTGGATGCCGGCCTAGAAGACCTTGTGCTTCTCTTGCACTTGCATGGCGCGCAACTACCCAAAGGACTCTGAGCTTCAGACGGTCTCTTGGACTACAGCAACTGTTATCTTAGATCCCCATGAAGCTGGTTTACGCTACGTGACTTTTAAACCAACACAAGAGGCAAAACTAAGCCACACTATTATATAGATTAAGGAATTGCTTCAGAACAGACGAAATGCAGCCTGGACATGTTTGTGATGCATGCAGGTTCTTTCCAGCTGCACTGATTGGGAGGCCATGTTGTCTGGCTGCTGTGCTTTGATAAACCTAGAGATTTTCTTTCAG
>QAXH01001223.1:0-25993 GCA_004335635.1 Chloromonas sp. AAM2 | reverse complement strand
CCAGCCTGGTGCTGTCAGCTGCAAACTCGCCCAGCTGAGCTGTCACACCAGCGGCCAAAGCAGCACTAGTGTCGAGCAGCGCTGCTGAGCAGGTGCCGTTGGGCACAGTTGGCAGCTTCGCCAACCATGCGCATCAAGCGCTCAGATTTGGAAGGCACAGCGGTGCCTGGCGTGAAACATGTGCTCTGCTGGCAGTGTGCTGGCTGTACGTGCTGTTGCACTATCACATTGTGGCTCCCAGTCGCAGGCTGAACTGTGAGGAGAATTTGAACTACCCTTGTACAAGGCCACAAAAAAACGTGGACACACATTCATGAAAGACGACTGGCAGTTCTGTGCAACGGGATGGAGCACTGAGCGCGCCTGTGTGATGGGGCTGCTTCTCTTACATCAGGTTAGCAAATGCGCCTAGTCACTCGGGAAGTCAGAGAGCGTCATTTGGTGCAGTAGCAATTGGCCCGAGAGCGTTTTCGCCCACCAAGCTAATGCTGACCAATGAACGGAGACTGTGCCCCCCTTTTGGACAGAACGTGTTGTGTTACTGATTCACGTTTCTCATGTCGCCCGTCAGTATTGTTATTGAATGTCACTTGTCTTTCTTCATGTTGCCAAGAGCACTGTTTACATCTGTTGGCAAGCATTTTGACGGATTGTTTTCAACGGAAACCCAGGCAGATGCTGCTAGTTAGTAGCATGTTTATGCCCTGCCGTGCTCTGAAATTATTGCATGCGTGTTGTCAGCCATACTGCAGAACCTGGATACGCAACCATCAAAAGCAAAAAATGGCCAAAATCCAAAGATCGCCAAAAGTCATCTGCATGTCCTGATGGGGATCCGTTCCCTCAACAAGACTGCTACAAATAAAATAAAGTCTCAGAGTCATGGTCGGCCAGTGTTCATAGGCATCTGCATGTCCTGACGGCGGTCTGGAAAAGGTTGCTACATCGTTTCCAGAGCTGTCAGCGTGTGTCCCACCAGGCTGCTTTCTGCCACTGGCCTCACTCGGGGGTGCGGACCTGCCGGTGGGGCCGTGGAGCTGCACAGACAACACAGCATGCGTAACGCACAGACACGTTTCCGATCGTTAGACAGAGATCAGAACAAGGCATTGTACCTGTGCCCCTAGCCCAGCTGCAACATCCTAAAAATGTCAGGCCTGAGTAATTGCTGAGGCTGGGATCAGAAGGGGCTGATACCTGTGCTACTCTGGATCCAGTTGCGCTTTTTGACCAAGACATAAGACCTGTTTGTTTGCCACTGGATTCTATGGTGCCTGGCGTGTAGACATGCAATGCTAGCTTGCGGTGCAGATGATTCCGCAAGGAACAGTGCAGTCCCTCACCCGCTGGGTTGCCTGCGGCATAGAAGTCCTGAAGGAGCGCGATTGCATCGTCAGCAAACAAGCCCCCTTGAGCTGGGTAAGGGGGAGAGACGCCGCTGTGGCTGGACCCGTGGTCAGCATTAGGTTCAGAACTGCATAACAGTGCATCGGCAAGTGTGCAGACGGTGTCTACGTTTGGTAAGCTGTGCTGTAAGTGCGTGCAACCGGCACAGTGTCACCTTTCGATGTTAAGGTGAACAACACCAACACATTCCGCCAAGATGAAAACTGTCAGGCAGCAGTACAGCAATTACAGTTGCAAGTCCTCAATAACGTTGCAAACAACCATGTCCAAATCACGAGTGTGCCTGGCAAACTGTGGCATGGGAATTCAGCGTCGTTCCATCTCAGGTGCATGTAAATGTTTGCGGCAAACACATCTATTGCCTCTCTCACCCGCCGCATGCCCCGCAACCATCCTTGTGGACGCTCAAGATGGAGCCGCACCCTCCAAAACGGTCATTGCCAGCACCATAGATCACCTGCAGCACCATGGATCGCCTGCAGCACCATGGATCGCCTGCAGCACCATGGATCGCCTGCAGCACCATAGATCGCCTGCAGCACAGGGGCCTGGGGCCGTGCTTTGCCCCACCACCCACCAGGCACACACCGCGTTGATAGGCCTAGCCTGCCCACGCTCAGCGACTCAACTGTTCCATCTGATGGTCATGCTGACTGTTTGAACCCGCACCTTGCCCATGCGAATGAGTGACAGTGCGCCTGCACACATGATGCATGGCTCCACTGTCACGTACAGCGTGCACCTGCATGCACAACAAGCCATGCAAGTATCAGATCGCATGCGGCCACTTCATGCAACACTGTGTAGCCTCACGTGTGGCCACACCACAGAGCTCTGGGACACATGCCATGTGTGGCGCGCACACTACAAAGCGTACAGGCCATGGTTGACAGAACCCTTGAGAACCCCGTACAATCCTAAAAAGAGCTCCGTAGGCTGGCCCACCGTGGACAACTGTCCACACATGGACAATGACACCAGCCCACCTGTCAAAGCCAGCCCTTGATGCATCTCCCCCCAAACCATGCAGGATGCTGTCTATCGCCTCAAACTCCGCATGGCGTGTACCCTGCACATGCAATGCACACAAAGCTCACCATTGACCATCGTCATTATCATTGTTTAGCACATCTGTCAAGCAGTGCTTCAAGTCTTGCAACACTCAGCCTTAGCGCCCGTTTATTGGTTCCTACCTGTTGTGCTGGTGTACTGATATGTTTCGACCTACAGAAAGGGCTGACAATATTCTGAGCCAAGTGGCAGGCCTGCAACAGGGCTGCTGTGCCTGCTTACGCACACACACGCACACTCCAGCCAAGAGCATGTCACATCTTGCGCAGAGCCGAGCAGTCACAAGACAGAGGACTGCCCCACTTGACCACCTAGCTCATGGACTTGGCGGGCGAAGTGATTCAGCCTTGCCAAGTGGTTGATTCTAATCCAGCTAACGCCATGTGATTGCAACTGGGTGCTGACAGCTGCACATCCTCATGAAATTCAAGGCCTCACTCACATTACGCGCTAGGTTTGTCTTGTTGTGACCCCGGGCAACGATTTGTCCGTCTTGTACAATCACACACCTGACAAAGCAGCAACCACACCAGGGAGGCATTGGCCCTTTACTGTCAGTCAGAAATCAGCCCCCTTGCAGCTTCGCCACTCAACTCCTTGACTACCATCAACGCCTGAAGATTGCATTCCCAACGCGATGCCCGCGTGGCTCTGGCACTGGAAGACGTGGTCATGCCCATGCGAGCATGTATCAACACTGGTTCACTGTTGACTCAGACAGCCACCTGGGGAACTGTCAACTGAGTGCTGATGGCACCAATCGTAGGGGCCTGTCCGGCAGAAATGTTGCGCGCAGCATTCACGTACTTCTGCCTGCTTCTACAACGCTTTCTCACCCGACGGGAACCTCCCTCTCCTGCTGTGCTAGCCTGGCCTGCAGTGCAAGCACATGGAGTGGTGCGTGCTTGTAAGGGATTTGCACAGGTTCAAGTCACATATGGCCGTTAATCTAGAATGGTCTGAAGCTCAAGGCCATTCCATCATGTGCTTGCCTCTGCCAGAGCCGCATGCATGAACTCCTGGTCTTGAAGGCTCCATGCATCCAATGACACATCCATGGCCCTCTGTCAGCTGTCATGTCCCAGACCTGGACATCCTGCTCTACACCATTGTGACGGACAATCAGGGCCAGGTTGGTCAGAGGACGAGGGTTGGTTGGCGATCACCTGTTGTCGTCGTTCGGTTGGGCTGTTCGTGTTACTCTGGGCTGCGGGCTGCGAACTGCGCTATGGTTTGATTGGTAGGTGAAAGCCACGCACTCGCCTGCTTCAGCACCTGTGCACCCAACCAACTTGCGAGCAGTCGTAGCTATAAATCATGCAGCCGGTAAGGCCTCCAGTGCAGAGCGCACTGATAAAGCATCAGCTGTTGCGCAGACCAGGCCGCTGCTTGAACTTCTTCTGACGCCTGCTAAGCCTGCGGCAGACGTGTGAGACATGGGTCCAACTCCATGGAGCAAACTCGCCCAACGCGTTAGAATCAGGTTGCTTTGAGCACAATCTCCAGCGCTTGGTTTCGTCTAGCCCCAATTCTTCTTGCTGTTGACAGCTGTTAGAAGGAGATCAGGCTGATCACGGCTTGGTGTCCCAGAACTGGCAAACATATTTTTTGTGATTTACTGTTACAAGGTATTACAGAACCGACGTGAAGAATAGTTGTAGTATACAACAAGAAGCAGAAAATAAGTTTGCTGTGTTCAAATCAAGCCAAGATAGAAAGAGGATCCAAATAAAATGACCTGAGACAGGCTGCCAACGTATTGGTCATTTATTGATAGGTGGCTAAGCTGATCGCTCAAGGTCAAGGTCAAGGTACTTGGCCGCTGTGAAGTGTAGCGACGTGAAGCATGTCATAACAGCTACAAATACATCGAACGGGTTGCAGGGGTTGGAATCTCTCCCCTCGTGTGAGGAGCAAATCACTGTTTTTTCAGCTTTCCCCAAAGTGGTTAGCGTTTGGAGAGGCTGGGTATCATATGTCTGAGCTGTCATTGACAACCGACAACTGAATTCTCATTGTGTAGATATCACATGGGTTGATGACCAACATCGCACGGCAGTTGGTCCTCAGTCACTTCGAGCAACCTCAGCACGCCTAAATTTACACAGGCTTCACAGGCGTCGCAAATTTTCAATCTTCAGGGAAGATTGCGAGGGGGTTCAAAACAGCCGTTTCCGTACGGTTTTGGTGTCGGAAAAAGTCCTTGTGACGCCCCTTGCCTGCCCAAACACACAGCAAATGAAACAAGGAACGTCAAGTAGCCTAATGTGAGCTCATCGAATCCGACTAACAATGGGGTTATGCGTGTCCAAGCCCGCAACGGCCAGTGCTGCGGCTCAACATGCGCAAGTCGGCATCTTGTCAGCGAATGTACTTCGCGCAGGAACGTTGAACGGGTATGTCACCACCTTTGACCCGGCGACGGCTCTGTGTGGACTGCTTTGGCAGTCAGACCACCGGAACGATGTACCTGCCGGCGAGAAAGGTTCAAGGTCCGTGCACCAAGTCGCAAATCAGCTGTATTTCCTGCATGCGTAATTGTTGTTGGGAGTGTGTTGCGTGGCAGACACCCATGTTGGTACGGCGTCCTCCGACAGTTGGACAGATCCAGTTGTGAATCAACTGCCAAGTGCTGTCCCGCGTAAAGAAAAATGCTGTGTGTTATCCGTGTAGAGCAAAACTAGCAACACAAGCAGTGCTACGCAAAGCCTGATGGTTTGTGGCTTGTGTGCGCATGCTGTGTTTTGAAGGATGGGATCACACGGCATGCGTCGTGACACAGTGAGTTTGTACCATTGTTTTTTGCAATGAGCCAATTCTGGCAGGATTTCAAGATCCTGTTGATTGTGATGGGGTACACCTACCATTCCAATGCTTTAACATGTACCGTATAGACCATATCTCATCCCGCAATAGATAATTACCTGTTGGCGGGTGCGGGGTCAAAAACCTCATGTTTGGCCTTTTGCGGGAAGTTTGGGGGGATAATTATTTTCAACGCTGCGGAAAGTAAAACGCCTCATCACATCGCTAAAACGACAATTTCTGCATTGGAATGAGTAGCTGTGTAGCTCCTAGCAGTGTTATAGCATGCATGAATCATCCATATACAGCATGCACATCATCAAGAACCAGTCTGACAGCCATTCACATAGCCTTTCAGCTCAACAACAGCGGCTGTGGGAACGCTGGGCGGAATTATATTGATGTCTGGCTGTGCCTGCTGGACGCCTGCGTGAAGAATTATTATTGCCCTGGTACGGGTGCAGGACCTGCCGGACCATTTTTATGAAATGTCGTTTTGCCCTCTGCGGGATGAGATATGGTCTATAACGGTATCCATGAACTCATCAGCTGCCTCTCCTTGGCCTGTGCAGGTTCTTGCAGGGCCTGGTCGTGCGCAATGACAACCTTAGAGAAGCAATGAGTAGGCTGGTGGATCCGCACATGTGTGCCAGCCCTCAGCTCGGCTGCCAAAGTACCCCGCTTGTGGTTTTTGCTCGCAACGCAACAGATGGAGCCAGCAATCCTCCACTGCATGTCTTGCTGCTGACACGTATCCAATGGGTTGACAAACCAGATTCTCAGCATGTCCTGGCCATCCTCGTAGAGCATGCAAACGCCTGCCTGCTTTCCCCTTCCTCCATGGATTTGCTGAACCCACTATCCCATGTCAGCCCCACGTCAATGGCTGCCTCCAAGCCAATCCTCAGCCAGGAAGAATCGTGTGGGCGATCACCACCACGTCTTCCAAGCAACGATTGGCAGACGCGTATCAAAGCCAGCAAAGAGGAGGCGGCAGCGAAGGCACAAGCCGCACATTTGCAGTGCCTGCTTGCTGCAGTGGATAGCAACCCAACCCTGCTAACGATCTGTAGCTTGGATGGCGCACAGGTGCGCAATGTCAGCTAGATAACATTCCAGACAATGCGCCAGTAGCACAGTGTAACGCTCACATTCTGTGGCCCAGACGGACCTCCACACGCAGTATGTGCAGTTTCTTGAAGTACGGACAACAGAATAGCTGTTGTTGTGCAAGCATAATTTTTTTTGTCTTTGTGGGAACGGTTCAATAACCTCAGGATGTAGCGCCGTTTTAGGGCGACTGGCAGCATTACATCAGCATCACATGGTGGTCAAAGGCGATGCCTGCGTTGCGTCGCAGGTGATGCATCAGAACCGTGCCAGTGTGGCCTATGCTGGGAGTTGGGCCAACAAGGCCGCATCAGGTGCAGAGGCAAGGCAGTACCTGCAGCAGCTGCTCTCTCTGCAGCTGCCAGAGCTGCACACCGGCCTGCTGGCATCCATGACGAGTGAGGCTCAACCCTGGACATGTGTGCTGCAGGTGTGAGGCACAAACTGGAGCAGACTCATCAGGCTAGCAAAAACAGTGGCTTGTATTTGATTTGGGCGCATAATGTAGATGGCTGCTACACAAACGCATGGAGAATTGTTCAGTTGTGCGGCGTGCTGATCACAACCACTTTCATGAGTGAGGTCAGGAATGTCAGTTGGTGAGCGTACGATGCGCTCATACTTTTACAGTTGTTGTGGCCAGTGCGTTGACTGCACTGCCGCCAAAGCAGCATTCACCGCTCACACATGGATGCTGGTACGTGCAGGTGCCCGTGACCTTGGCTGCACAGAGGAGTGATCAGCCGTTTCAACAGGCCGGTGAGCAGCTGCTTACCAACCCTCGTGCTGGGGCTGCGAGCGACAGAGGCTGCCTGGTCGGCCGCCAGCCTGCACAGACCTGCTTTGCCAAGGCCATAGATGTCTGGTAAGATCCATAAACGGCTGCAGGCCGTAGCTTACCGTTGCCACTGGTTCCATAGTCCATACTATTTTGAAGTTCACCTGTACTGCATGTACGTGATGAACTGCAAGGTGCCAGCGCTTGATGCTGCCTGTGAGGCCCAGAAGGTGAACAAACCTTGTCATGATTAGTATCGTGCACTGTGCTGGTCGTAAGGCTGCATGATCAAGATCAGTCACAAGCCGGCCTCACATCTGTATTCCGTGCTCTGCCGTGCAGTTCGGCACCGAGCTTGGACGGCGCAGGCCACCCTATCCCACCTGTCACTGCACGTCCCCAGATTCAGCTACACAAGAACACGTCTGCGTCAAACCTTGCTCTGTGGTGGTGCGGCAGCAACGCGTCCGCACCAACCCAGCTTCTGCGCAGGCCCACGCTGGATAACGTCTTTGATGAGCTGACACATGCAGGCGGCTCTACATCTCCCAACAATGGCAGAGTTCCGCCACGGTCAACAAGCACCCACCAACGGCTGCTCTCACTTCTTCAGGTTGCACATAGTAGTGACAACGCTTGCGGGAGCCAGCACTGGTCGCCCACCAACTCGGAGAGTTGGCTGACATTGCCTCGGGCGTTGCAGGAACAGCTGTCCTTGGAGACTGGCAATCCCGTGACCGCAAGCGCGCAAGCCCAGAACATTGCGCACGGGACCTTAGTTGGTGAGTTGTTTGAGTCGGGAAGTACGCCTTGGACGGAGCCCTTGGAAGCTGTTACATTTGCGCTCTTCAACTCCTGGGAAAAGGATGTAGGACCTTTCCGGGCCCATGTTGCAGCTTGTGTGTCTACGTGTGTACAAGGAAGAAGCGGCCATGCTGAACATGACGTTGGCATGATTTGCGACGGGCCAACGGCGCGCTTCCTTGCTACGGAAGAGGTCTGAACATTATTGCCAAAAGCGGCCGGCAGCAAGCGGCGTGTACTGGTGTGGGGCCTTGTCGTTGGGTGCGTAGACCTGCGCTTTGGCTCCTAGAGGTCAAGGTCAACAGCCAGGCTCGTCCCAGCCGATACCACAGATGTGTCTTCGTAGGCGCTGCTGCGATGTCATTGTGACCCGCTGTAGCGCACACAGCGGTCTGAAGCATCTGACGTCAATGGTTGCTGCTGCAGGTTCCGCAAGGGAGGAGGAGTTTACTGATGTGTGCGCCCAAGGCAATGACAAGTATCGCTGGCATGAGATCACGGTCACGTCTTTTGTTGACCCAGCAACTGAGAAAAGGGTGCGCGGGGCACCACGCTCCAAGTGCGAATTAATACTGGGCCTTGTCTGCATTGCTTGGGAAGGATTTTTCGGATCGGCTGGAGTGATATGGAGTAATTGTTTCTTGCTGCATGGGCTGTGGCGCTCCTGGTGCCGGACAGTCCGGGCAGTGCTTGCGAAGCATCCCCTAAGGATGAGAAACATGCACGAAATGCTAAATTTCAACCATGTGATCATTTACTTAAGTATTACGTACAGAAAAGCTTCCGCGTTCACGTTAACCATGTTGTTGTTAGCTTGCGTGGTTCCAAGACATTCTACCAGCGTGCTATCTTTCTCATGGGGCTATTTGGGTATGCTCCTTTGCAGGTGCTGCTGGTTGCTCAAAATGACGTGACAGTTAGGAGCGAGATGGAGCGACGTCTGATGCATATGACCGAAGCTCAGCTGTACCTCCTGGAAAACATGTTTCCAAGGTAACCACTCGAGCAGCCAAGCCTTCCGCAGCTCACACACGCCTCGGATGCGCTTCCTCTTTTGAGGCCGGACGAGGACGCAACATGCTGCTGTGACTCGACACTTGATTTCCAACTGCAGGCACATTCTAGAGCGCATAGCTGGTGCGTATGCTGGGGCGCGTGGAATCTTGCCGGGCCAGGTGGATGGCGCAAGGACCATGAAGGCCATGACTGCTGAACTCAGCAGCATTACAGCCCGTCACAATTGTGTCACGTGAGTGGTTCAAATCAAGACGACAATGCTCCTTGAACGAAGCAGCTTAGCAGTCGGCTTCCCGCATGAGCATGCCTTCAACGTAGCTAGTACACCGATGCAGCAGATCCAACTGTTCCCAAGGCAATGTTTACAGTGAAGCTTGTTGTGTTGTTGCACAGGGTCATGTTTACAGACATCGTCGGTTTCACCAGCATGTCCAAGGAAGTCGAACCGGAGCAGGTCATGCTGTTCCTGAACGAGCTCTTCTCCAAGTTTGATGACCTCGCCATTAAGCACGCTGTGTCCAAGGTTAGCCGCATGACAGCAGCTGGCGCCCGCCGCAAGCTGGCGCCCGCCGCAAGTTGTTCAGAGTTTCACATGCCGGATGCGATGCGATAAGGCCACGACTGACTGGCAATCATTGTCAAGCTGCATTTCTTGTCGCAGGTTGAAACCGCGGGCGATTGCTACATTGTGTGCGCTGGTCTCCTGGAGGAGGATGCTGAGGGCTTCAACACACTTGCGGCCGAGGGCCAGGTGGTGTGCCACGCTCGCGCTGCTCGCCGCGTGCTCAACTTCGCTGCGGAAATGCTGGAGGTGGCGCAGAGCGTACTGATGCCTCACAATGGCCTGCCGGTGCAGCAGCGTGTGGGCTTGCACAGCGGTCCGCTAGTGTCTGGACTAATCGGGCAACTACTACCCAAATTTGCACTAGTGTGAGTATTTATCAAGCCTAGTGTATCATACGTCTGCGTGTCTTTGACCTGCCTACTGTCCTGCCTCTCTCCTTGAGTGGAGGAAATAGCAACAATGGGAGGGGCTGCTCTTGCAACGCGAGGCTTGCAGCAACCATGCGTTATGACAGCGTTCGTGCCGTATACGTTGGGCCCTGGCATGCTATGCAATTCTATCATGTGCCGTCGTACTTATTTGTGCCATACTTTGCTTTGCTGCGCTGCAGTGGCGACACGATGGTGGGTGCCGGCAGCTGCTGACTGAGTAGAACCATAGCGTGCAGTGAGATCTGTTGCGCTTTTCGTGGCCATTGTCCAACACAGACAGCTACAAGACACTCGCACGTCTCCTAGCTGTGCTATCAATGCTACAAGCAGTGCTACCAACGTGACCATTTCCTGATCACAGCAACAGCAAGTCCTGCCTGCCGCACATGCTTACCACATACTTGTATTTTCTTGTGACACGTTTTGTTGGTGTTGATTGTGTTTCAGAACACAGCCTCGAGGATGGAGTCCACTTCACTTCCGGGTGAGTTGACCCAACCTGGGTTTCTTCCCTGCTTGAACTGACTGAATCATTCTACAACGTTTTCTAAGCCGGTTTCTGTAGTTGCTTTGAAAAGTTCAGTCTGTGTACGATGGAAAAACCTGTTCCGAACATGTTCAGGTGTGACAGTAGTCGGTGCAGGGCAGCTGCTGGCTTTCAACGTTGTTGTTCCAGTGTTTGCACTGTCTTATCGTTCCCGGTTTGCGCAGGCGCTGTCAGCCGTCGCATGCCTAACTCGACTGCACTTGCAGTCCGCAGTGGTTTTGTGAATGCCATCAAATCATTTGTCCAGCTCTGCAGGCCAATGCGCCCTCTTGGTTGCCAATGACCCCATGTTCGCCCATTTCCATTGCGTGTTGCATGTGTATGCCCTCAGGTCGTATTCAAGTATCCGAGGCGACATACACCTTGCTTAAGGACGCAGCAGACTGCTGGGAATGCACTGGGGGCGTGACGGTCAAAGGCAAGGGGGTAATGAACACTTGGTTGTTGGTGCAAAGCACCACGCGCCGCGTCCAGCGCCCTAAAAGTTGCAGCAATCTAGGTGTGCCAACGCGAAGTTCCAGCCTCGCTCGATTCCAGCACACAGCCCCACATCTGACAGTGACGGCGGACGACGCGCATAATCTCAGCAGCGTCATCATGACATCTGCAGGCTCGTACGCTGTGCCGTCCGAAGGAGGGCTCGGTGCTTTGCAAAAGCTGCTCATGTCAGAAACGCACGACGGCAAGGGCCGGGACTCACCGCCTTCATTCCAGCATGCAACTGAGGCCACTCGCACGATGGGTTACAACGCAGGCTGCCGCTCGCAAGCTCAATGGTCAGCGCTACAGCAAAGTCCGCAGCCTTCGTCGCGACCAGCAGCGAGCCCAGGCACACAATCCAAAGCAATCTCCTCCCAGCACTCGCTGGCAAGCAAGGTGCCCGAATGCCGGAACCACGACTTTGTAGAAACCATGCTGTCTCTCGAGCAGCAGCTTCTGTCCGTTTTCACTAACGGCGCGGCCGAACGTATTTCGTGCTCCAACTACAAGGGGCTTTGGAACACTGGTCGTGCTGATGTGGCCATGCCACCATCGCATGCAATGAAACAGCCGCGACTGAGCTCCCGTGCCGCTGGAGATCCAAAGGCCCCGAGACGGTCGTCAGCCACAGCGAGCACCGGCGGTGAGTCACGCACGTGGCAGGAGTGCGGTTTCAGGTCCTTGGGCAAGCACTTGGACAGCTCCTCGAACAGCGAGGAGTAATGTTTGAGCCGCGTTTGGTGTACTGCAAGGTCGCACAGGCCACTTTCCGCCGATGAACAATTCCAACTGGGCCTTCGTCAGCATTCAGCGGCGGAGCATGCAACTGCAAGCCGGGAGATGGGTACGTATTTGGGATTAAATGACCATGGGGACAAGCCCTTGCTATCATCCTGTGTATTGCTTGTGTTTGCAAGAAATAGGGCAGCCATTCCTAAAATGGAAGAATACACGCTGAATGCCACCCGTGCCTCAATTGACGACTAGGTATGTTGGGTAAATGGTGCCCATCTCACACGCATTGTAGGGAGCTGTGACTCTGCACCCTTGAAACGAGGCAAGCCTCATGCACTGTACTGACCAAGTCAAGCTGTCAGCCACTTGACGCATGCTTCAAGCTAAATAGAAAAGAACCGCACTTCATTTCCATTTCTGTCTTGCAACCTTGACCTAACGTGACCTTGCGTGCTTGTGGGTTTGGGCAAAGTGCATGCATTTTAGGCATGGGCAGCACCATACCACTTGGGTAAGAGCTCACTCACATCCGGCTAGCAGATGCGCCCAGCCACCGTGCCAGGGGTTCAGAGAGCATCCACTGTCCTGCATCATTTGGTGCAGCAGCAGTGATTAGCGACCTCTTGAAGCACAATCATTCCCTGACCTCACGAGGCCTGCACCCAACCACACCAATCCTTCAAAGGTTCTGAGCTCAGTGGCATGGCTGGTGGGAGGAACAGACACATGGCTTGTACCCCTTGCTTTCTTTCAGACCCTTGGTTGCAACATCTCAACTCAAAAATGTCATATTGCTGCACAGTCGCTGTGAATGCAGCATCGCTGGTCCTCAAACCCTGACTAGCCTTGACAATTGATGTGATGGGGGCCATCCTTGACGTTTTCAATCAATACAATGAAATGGATTGAACTGCCCGGTTAACTCAATAGATAGCATCACTGGAGCTGCCATTCAATGCATTGATATGGCTTGCTGAGATGCGGCTTGTCTGGCTGACCTTTCTGCTGTTTGTTGCCAATGTCGCATGCGACGCAATGATGATTTTATGTTACATGATGCAGTCTTCAGTGCATTTATTCGGAGGACATTGCAATGTCAACCTTTCCAACCTTGATCACTGGAGCTAGTAGCCGACATACCGCCTACCAAGGTCGTCCATTTTTCCTGTCCTTTACTGTGCATGTGGCTGTGTGATGTAGAAGGTCCTTGTGGCGACTTTGTGACACATGCACCAGTCCTGCCTGAGAGGTGAACTTGTATTGTATTGTATCGCTTGCGCTCTGCCTGGATCAAGCTAGCAACTAAGTGCTGATATTTCCATATCAAACCCACTCGGTTGAGCTTTCCTTTCGCGCCCTCTTGTTGGCATTTGATCTTGGCGTCTGAGCAAACTGCAATAACCTTGGATCTGAAGAGAATGACAAACCAATTTGCGCCAACGGCACGGTTCTGATGTGTGTATTTGAAAGTACTCCAAGGTGGTCCCCACCCTGTTCTTGATAAAATTGTACACCCACTTGGCCTGGCACTGGATATGATAAAAAGCTGTATGGCAAAGCGGTGCAACCTTGCTTGGCGTATTGCTGATCCCGGTTGTTTCTTGTATGTTGCAATGCCTGGATGATCAGCGCCATGCCACGTGTTGTTCAGCAACAAACGTCGTACTCAGATTGTCCGGCAGGCTTTGACCAGCGCGCTGTGGTGCAGATTTTGCAAACCCTGATGTGGAATGCTAGAGGGCTTGTTTCCCTCCCGTGTGCTGTCGCAAACGCTTGATCGGCTGACCAGCGCAAGGGTGTGCCAGGCGGACATCATTGCCCAAAGATGACAATTTTTTTACCTTTCATTCTGCCTTTGTTCCTTTCTGGCTTCGGGCCTGCTTCTGCCTTTGCACTGTTACATGCCCTTCTGTAACATCAGGCTAGCCTACACGTGCTTAGTCACTGTGTAAAGGGAATTCCTTGTGCGCGCGTGTGCTTTGTGCCTGCGGCTTTTGCTTGCACATCGGTATTGTAAGCCATACGCATAACAGCCAAATTATTACGCACGTTGACACCAAAAAAAGTTTGCCAGTTCTGGGACAGTTTCCAACAGCTGGCCTTGGCCCTCAAATCGCACATGCAAAGCCAATGGGCGCGCAGTGGACACGATATCTCGCATGCTAGTTACTCAAAGTCGCGATTTGCGGCCTCAGACAGGCCTTGGACTTGGTGCGGTTCCTGTCAAGTCCTGGTTTGCTGTCCCAGAACTGGCAAACTTCTTTTTTTCTTGGTGGTGTGAATAATTGCGCACAAGCAAGGCGAACCGCAGCAGCAGTGAATGCTGAAACTAGACGTCTGTCCAACCTAACAGCGGCTGTCAAGGCTTGTCAAGGCATTGTTAGACTATCAATTAAATGAAAGTCTGAAACGTTGTACACTATTAGCCTGGAGGAGAATAACGCCTACACTACTTGGAAGGGTTGAGCGACTCAATCTCCCAGTTTACTACTACAAACCAAATAAAAGTGTAAAACGTCCGACACTATTATTTTCAGTCTAACAATGTTTGCGGACAGGATAGTACCTCCAGGGGTGGCCACCACCATTACTAACCAGGTGTATCGCAATCCCCTTCACTTGTAGGTTGGAAGGGTTGAAATCCCTCTCCTCGTGTGACATCAACTACATCCCCTACACAGGTCCTGACCTACAGCAGGAATAAGAGTAGCCTTTGTCCTTGTAAAGCTAATTGTCGTTGTGATTTCTGATTGCCAGCAACTCAGACGACGTTAGGCAGGAACGTACAAGCAATCAGAACCATTTCACAGCACTCGCAGCTTCTGCGGCAAAGCTGTAGTCGTGTGTCAGTTGCTGCAACACGTGGCTGTAGCGCCCAAGGGCCTTGCGGATGAGCGCCACCTGCAAACGGCACAAGGGATGCATTCCGTTAAAGAAAAACAAGAAGAGGGCAGGGGCCCCCTAGTAGTGGACTGACAATGGGGTGGAGGAAATGCACGGACACTGACCTTTCAAACCCGATCAGACTGCCATTCGTACAGGTGGTGCCTACAGATTGAAAGTAAGCAGCTGCATTGGCTTGACTTGTCGAACCTGTTTTGACTCATGTGGAAGGCTCGTTGAACATGCATACTTGATCCAGTTGGCACGGCTTGGGCACGGCCTCACCTCTGCCCTGTGCTGCTCTAACATGGCGGTGAGCTGCGGCCCTGGCGCATGGCTCTCGGAGAGCGACCTCTCCCATTCATCCGCATACACCTGCACACACACACACACACACACACACACACACACACACACACGATGTGGCCAAGCACCCACAGCGCAGCTTCACCATGCTTCATCTAAAGGGTTGAGAAGAGCATGCCGTGGGTTGCATGCACACCGTCAGGCAGTCCATGTGCTCTACAACAGGCATCAGCCAGTGTGCCATACCAGTCTCCGCTGATGGTGGTTGCAAGGTGTGCGCACGGCCCTTCTGTGTGCCGATGGATTTTGCAAGGCATGTTCATGGGGTTGGTACGGATGGATGATCACGGTCTGGCATGAAAGCCCCTTCTTAAGGTAGTGTGCCATCCATGCCATTCACCAGCTTCATGGCGTGCGGTCGAACCAAGGGCTGCATCAGAAACTCTGCGGCTGCTCGGCTGTCCTGCTCTGGGCTCGAGCTGGGTTGCAAGGCGGCAAGGGACGGCGGCACGTGCATGCGGCGCCTGCCGCGCTCCTGAGACAGCCAGATGGTGAAGCAGCACCTGCGCAGACAAAGTATGGCTAGTGGTAAAAGCAGTTATTAAGTATATGTATGCTCTCGAGCTGAATCCGGTTCTTCAGAGCAGACAGGTTAGGCAAGTGGTGTCCTGCAACCTAGGTTACGAGGCCGGTCAACGCAGGCACGCAAACCATTGACATCGTATGTCAAAGGAGGTCAAAGGAGGTTCACACCAAGTGTGAAGCATTTGCACGGCAATGAATATGTCCACTTATGACTAGCATCCATCAAAGCAACCGTTGCCTACCTGTGTGTGCCACACTGCCTAGGAATGTCACAGCTGCTGAGGTTCTTGAACTGATTACTCGACACATCAATGCAAGCCCAGGACTGGCTGACTACTTCTTACAAACTGACTCCATGCGTTGCGCTTGATCCCTACCTGTTCGTGTCTTGCAGCTGTTGATCATGACTATGTGTGGTCCCGTTTGCCGCATTGTCATTGAAGCTGGGCGTGACCCTGTGCAGCATGCGAGCGCTGGAGAACAGGACCAGCCTGTTGTCCCGCGGCTCCACGGCCACAGGCGCGGAGGGCCAGGGGAGCAGCTGCAGCAGCCCGCCCTGCGCAGGCGTCCAGCTGCAGCCAGGGCATCACACACACACGTGGCTGCTGGTCGGCAGCAGGGCAACGATGAACGGCCAAATTAAACAAGCAGAGACGACCAAACTTTGCACAGCCCATGTAACATGCAACGGCAACACAAGGCAGGAGAGGAAAGAGCGTCATGGTCGGAGAGGGGGGCTGGTGGAAGGCAGCAGGGTGGTGGGAGGAAATGCAGGTCTGGGTGGGCTGTTCGCCGCCAGGCAGGGCTCACTTGGGGTTGAGATAGAATATCGCCGTGACCAGTCGCCCGTCCAGAGCTGCGTCCGTGTCCAGGTGCAGTGGGAAGCAACCGCCGCCACCGGCGTTGTACTGCAGCTTGATTGCCTGCGGGTGCGACAGTAAACGAACAAATGATGACGCCATGCTCACAAACTGAAAGGCAGTGAGTGAGTGAACAAACAATAGCAGGCAATTCTTTGCCCCTGCTAACTACAGATGCCCAGCCCAGGTTGGCGCTGCCGATTGACAGTAGATTTCTGATCGTTTGGTACGGCGCCAATTGGTAGCGTGTAACCATTTGAGTTGTTTGGTATGTTTTGGTAATACTGCTATGAAGCACAAGTTCTCCCCTCTTCAGTCCAGAGGGTTTGCAAAGTATGCTACCCACTTCACTTGTTGGTGTGCACTCCCTCCTTGTAACCAGTGCGTTTCTGATTGCTTCAAGCTGTATTGATAGCGTGGCGTTGCTGCAAGGCCCAGACTGCTGTAGGGCCCAGACATGGGGGCCACATGCAGGGCCAACTACCGGTAGGCATGCTCACCTGACTGTCCAGCCTCAGCTGTGCATGGTGCAGGGACAGCATGGTGGCAAGGGTACGGTCCTGTGCGGGGGAAAGGGAAAGGGGCACGAGAAGAGCTTGCACCGCAACTCATCACATGCCGACATCACACGGATGCCCACAGAAAACTGGGTGGTGGCGTGTGCTGCCGTGGGAAATGCAGTCTGCTGATGCTTCCATGCTGACTCCATCCAATAAACGGCAACGCACAAGAAAGAAGGCCCGTTGGTGCCCTAACATACTGTATACACCATATCTCAAGATCTCATGACTCAAGATGACTTTTGATTAAAACGGTCCCGCAGTTCCCGCAACCGTAGCAGAACCTTGATTGTTTTTCACGCAGGCGTTCCGCAGACACAGCCAGACATCAAGATAATACCGCGCAGCGTTCCCACAGCCGCTGTTGTTGAGCTGAAAGGCTATGTGCATGACTGTCAGACTGGTTCTTGATAGTGTGCATGATGTAACACTGCTAGGGCTGCACAGCTACTCATTTCAATGCACAGATTGTCGTTTCACTTCCCGCAGCGTGAAAAATGGGATTTGAAATTCCCCGCAAACTTCCGCAGAAGGCCAGAAGTGGGGTTTACTGCATCCGCCAAGAGTTGATTATTTATTGTGGGGTCTAAACCATACTCTCTGCATTTTGCATCAGGTTGACTCAATGCTTTTGGTAATCTGCACATACCCAGCAGTCTCTGCACACAAACACACCTGATTGAGATGGCAGCACAGGGGGGCCCGCTGTTGTGTGGCGGGGTCATGTGTGAGCTCCGCCTCATGGATGTGTGACTTCTCCACGTGGGCAGTGGCGTTACCCTTGACCTGCGGTGTAAACACCACCATGCAAACACCACCATGCTGCTACGAGCTGTACTGTGCACGAATCAGGAATTTCTAAAAATCATCAAGCGGATCCTTTGTACTAGAATGAACTAGAAACTGTGCAAAAACCCTCCGTTATTTGTACAGCCGCAGTGCTCAACAGGTCAAAAACGTGAGGGCGTCTGATCTTGTTGCGTTTTTGGTGGCTTCCTGGGGTTGGCTTACCAAATGTGTGGAGTTCTTGTGCATGTGGCCACCCTGCAAGTCAGTTGCAATCCATTATCACACCCTGGGCCATGGGCCTCTCGTATGCACACAATCCTTGTGCACTGAACTGCATCCATCAAAAGGGTAGAGGAAAGCGTGCAAGGACATGCAAGCGCAGTTTACCCTTGTTGCGTTATGTGTACATGTATGTACAACACCTTGAAGAGATTGACAATCTCCGTGCGTAGAGCTCGTGTAGCTCCTGGGTTGAAGAGGCCATCCACAACCGCCCATCCATGCTTATAGAGCTGCTGTGCTACAGTGTTTGTCACGGATGACTGCAGGGACCTGGACAGGGCCTCGGCTGTGAGCGCAGTCATGGCGAGGGTCGGCAGACATCAAGCATCCAATCCCGTTCTCCGACATATATACAGCACGAAGGTGAGCGTGCCCGTGTTTTGCCGGCTACTTGTTGAATGGTGGGCGTAACTGACGTAACTCTTCCCAACTTTTCTGTTGCAGCCGTGTATGGACTTATATGATGTGCGTGAATTCTGTCGTGAGAGAACTGTGTGTGCGCAAGTCAAGAATATCTTCTGATGTTCAAGCTTCGCTTGCCAGATGTCTTTTCTCTCCGGTTGCAGTCTGTATAGAAAACACTTGGTAACCGTCGATGGCCTGACGATAATTGGTACACAAGTCGTGTGTGCATGTACCAATCCTGTTCTCTTGCCGCTCGCATGCACGTAAGTAAGCTCAGAAGGTGTGTACCTTGTTCTAACTTCAAGGACGCCGTGCCAGGTCTGACAGGTTCTGCAGTTTACGGTTGGTACGGTTAGGCGGGCATGTTTAGCTCTTGGTTTGCAAACAGGCCAACCAGTGCCTAACCAGGCTAATCCAAAGGGCCTAACTCTCGCCTACATTCTGGTGTGTACCTTGTTCCGAGTTCAGGGAAGCCTTGCCAGGTCTGACAGGTGAAGCCCTCCTCTTGTCATGACTTCAATTGCCGTGGCGGCTTACTCGGTTGTTGTCCGTTCAGTTATGTGGGAAAACTCACGGCACTTCGCCGCCTTTTGCATGAAAAGTATTATTGTATTCATTGTCATTGTATGATGTACAAGTCGTGTGACTTCTTGCCCTGTGTTCTTGCCTCGGACATGTTTGTGTGCCAACGCAGTCATTGCGCTCGAGCAACGGTTGAGCTCTGGCACTCGAGGAACGCCTGGCAGGCTGAGAGATTGGCATGCACCAGTCCTAGCAGGGCGAGGCCTGCATGTTGTTTGCGACCATGACCATAAAGCTCGGGTTCGTCTTGTCTGCTGGGTATCATCATGGCACCACGCAAGGGAATGTTCACAAGATTACAAGGCCCAGCACAACCAAGTGTCTATGAACGAGGCTTCTCCTTCTTGCCCTTGAACAACGCCAGTAGAGACACACCGGACACCTTGACCACCTGCAAACAAGACAAACAGCACGCTTAGTCAGCTGTTACTAAGTTGAATCCAGTCCTTGATGCAGAATTCACGTCTCCAAAAGCAGATAAATGCGCTTTCCAACTGCATGCGTCCTGTGGCAACAGCTGCCTGCCGCTTTATCAGACTTAGCTTCCCATAGCCCAGACCATAGTGCTGCCAACGTTCAGACTGGCCTGTCCTGCTGAAGGCAAGAGACAGGCTCCCCATCCCGCTGTCAAGCCTTGCAATAACAAACGATGCGTTACATCGCTGTTGGCAGTCACAGCGCTGATGCTGATTTTCCCTTCCAGCCGCTGGCTTGCAGGCCCGGTGTACATTAGCTGTTGGTAGCTGCTCCGCTGGCAAAAGAGAATACATCTGCACCAGCTGTTCACGTCGGCTGCACTCGTAGGAGAGCAAGCTGCTCCACTTTGACTGGCAGCACGCGAGCGTTGCAGGCCAGATCTGTCAGCTCACCTTGAAACGCACACCAGGAATATCACCCACGGCATGGCCACGGCGACCGAAACCAGCGATCAGAACCTCATCCTGCACAAAAGACAAAGTTGCAACAAACCTGATGAGAAAGGAGTTTTCAAGTTCTCTGGCTGTGTTCAACGAGCCGCATGCACCTTGACTCTCCATGCATGCGCCATGCAAGGGCTGACACATGGCATCTGACACGGCAGTCCATTGCTGGCCCCAGCGAGTTAACGTTGACATTCACAAACTGAAGCTGTTAGCAGCTTGCTGCACTCACGTTCTCCTCGATAAAGTTCAAGCAGCCGTCCATGGGCACGAAGGCAGCGATCTTCTTGCCGTTCTTGATGAGCTGAACTCTCGCGCACTTACGAATAGCAGAGTTAGGCTGCTTCGCCTCAATGCCACTGCATTACAGCAATGAGGCGCAAGCGGGTGAGCATGTCAGTGAAAACCTGTGCCCCCCATTTGCAGCGACCCCAGGCTGAGAAACTCACATCTTCTCCAGCACGATGCCCTTGGAGTGGGAAGCGCCAGCGAAGGGCTTCTTCCACTCGCTACCCAAGTGGCTCTTGTTGAAGTCCTTGTCGGCCCACCTGCGCCGGCCGAGCATCAACCCGTTTGTTAGGCAGTACGAGAAGCCAGCAACAAACCAGAGCGGCCACGCATGACTTCTCTGCCCATATAACTCCAGTTCTGTTGCTTCCCTGGGTGCTGTGGGGTTCTGCGACCGCCGCACCTTTCCTCACGACGGTGGATCCTGAGCTTGCGCCCGGCTCCCATACCACGGGTCTTACTGCGCGCACATTGCATGGCATGGATGCAAAATGGCCAATACAACATCATGTCTTGCGGTCGAAGAAGCGAAAAGCTGCCGTCTGCAACAATGCTGATGTCGTCCAGATCGAGCTGCTCACCCCATCTTTGGCGGCTGTTGCTGACGGCGCCAAAGGGCAAATAGATTCCCGAAAGAGGGCGTGACCGTGGCGAGGCCGCAAGCTCATGCAGGGTTCCGGCACAGTACAGCGTTTCTACCCGTTACTTTGCATGGGTGGTAATTAGCAACTGGTGAGCTGCTCGACTGAGCATGTGCACAGGAGAGGGATTGTAGTAGTGAAGCCTTCCTTGTCCATGTGGCGCGACTTTGTCCATGTGCGGCGTGTTCATGCTGAGGAACAGCAGCAGGCTGGTTGGGGTGCACACGGCAGATAAGCAGCCATGCAAGTGATCGTGCACCACCAGGGCTGCCTGCTGTGGCTTGCTCTTTCGAGTTACCTCGGGCAGCACTCGCACTGATGGCGGACAAGCAACACCTCCGCACCCTTCCCTGTACCATTGGCACAACATGAAGAAGCGTTGGCCGCAGTGTTTGCTGCGGTGTTGGCCGCAGTCAGCTGTGTTGAAACTGGGGGCCTGCTTGTGTGTGACCTTTTGTAACCTAATGCAGTCACACAACACGGACTAGAGACAATTTACCACGACACATGTCACGTTTTGTCTTCTGGCCAATTCTCCCGCAAAGCGTTGTTGCTTCGATCCAGGTTTTCTGCAGGGCGAGCACGGACCTGGCCATGTGATGGCTGCCAGAATGGACAGCTACTGCTGGGGTTCAAAAGGTTGTTGTTACTCCAGATCACTTGTGCAAATGTCGTGGCCTCTGCGAGGAGCACTTAATTTCAGCATCATTCGCGGCTGTCCTGTACAGTCCATGGGTCAGGTTGAATTCTCCACTTGAGCTCCATACTGGAGCTGAGTATGCCAGGGTTCACCATATAATTCCGCATGGGTTATTTCATGCTAGCGGACATGTAGACCATGTATAAAGGGGACTTTCAGAGAGCCACTGTAATGACAAATGATTGTACGCCTGTGTTGTGGTCCACAGGACATACAGCCCTGGTTGAGGCAGCCACACATCAGCGATTTTATTGCTATAACGGGTCTGGCGGCCAGACAGAGGCCGATTTTATCGTTGTTGTCGAAAGTTTCCAGTTACATGCTTGGCCAACAGTCATCAGGCTCAATTGGTTGAGAAGCGAAACGATTGAACGTTTCCAGTATAGCTTCTTATGCCAACTGCAGTAGCTGCCGTCAGTTCGAACCAAATACACGGCCTTATGCCAGGGCACGGCACATCAGCACCTTGCGACAAGGCATCACCCTCGCAAGCACCGTCACGATAACAAACTTCACCGTTCTATTGTTGTTGTTGGCGATGCACTTGGCCCCCTCTGTTGGGGTGCCCCAAAACAGGGTGTGCATGCCGCGCTCATCGTGTGCTTCCAGCGCCTCGTACACTCGCAATAGCTCCGTCGGAGCGCTTGCAATGCCTCCTTCAGTGCTGCCTCCAGGCCCCCGGTGCGAGGACACAAGGGCGTGCTTCACCCTCCGTGCACAAATTCACATAGCTGCTGCTTCCCAAGTCGAACGAGGCATGATTAGTATTTGACTGTTGGTTGCTAGTGACAAGAGCTATGCCAGTCGGCCTTACGACCAGGGAAATATCATTTACCTGCTTCATCCAAGCAGGTAAAGTAACACACCACGTGGTCAGAAGGTCATACAAGGTTGCATGCGTCCAACACTTGTGAGAAGGGTTGCGGTGTAAAGGTCAAATGATCGAGGCTTGAATGCAGACTCAACATGGCAACAGCAAATTAGTTATCAGAAGCCTTCAGGAGCCAGAAGCGAAGAAGGATGGCAAACAGGGCATCAAATAACAATATGTGCGGTCCTATACTACTGCATAATTGCTGGGCCTAAACTACTGATAAAGTTCAGTGTGTCCAAAGTGTCAGGAACGGCCTGTCATGAACTGCCGCTGGAGAAGCCCCTTCCAAAGTGATGCTGCAGCATGGTGTAGGCTTTCCAAACCGCTACTCGCCACGTCATGCGATTGGCAGTTCATGTGTGGCCTGCCCCACAGTCTGTCAGCTGTTAATTGCCATTTGCCATCAGACACGTGGCACAAGGAATACCTGTGCCCTGAAAGACAGAAGGTCCAAGGACAACCCATGGTTTCAAACCACATGGCAGCGAGGCAAACCAATCAGTGCGTTTTCTCAGCTTTGAAGCTTCTGCCTCGACAAAGTCAGTTCACAACTGCCCAGCCATTGTACAAGCTTGTCAAGACCAGAACGCATTGCGTTGGTAGTGCACTCAGCTTGCAGATATAGAATCTATAGGAGTGCCAGGCATCTGAAGCTCCTGTGCCACTGCACTCATGCAGGCCAGCAGCAGCGGCATGTAGTGCCGGGAACTGGCCCCTGACTTGCCAGCCACTTTGCGGCAGCCAGCCAGCAGCGAGGGCCTGGCTCCTGTAGGCTCCGCAGGGGCCATTCTCAGCCCCAGCAGCCCCTGCTCGCACATGGCTCTCAAAAGCATGCGTGCATGGGTTGGATTGACCACAAGCAGGGCGGCTATGAGTGCATCCTCAGTGGCCCCTGGGGTTCGCTCCACTGCCAGCAGAGCGCGTTGTACAAGTGCGGCGAGGTACGGCCTGTTGACGGCACCATGCGCATCGTGCCATGAGGCCAGCTGCACCTGCATGGTCAAGGCAAGCACGTGCCAGCAGGTTTGCAGAATGGGTGTGGAACGTACACCACCCGGGGACAGCACAGCCCTGCTGTGTGCGAGTACATGCCATTCACTTCAATCCAAGCTGTGCCTGCTATGATGGGAAAGCACACCATGTGGCAGGCATGTAAGTAAGCCCTGTGTGCACATAATGTGTACACAGGTGTACACAGGTGCTCGCCATGATACGCAAGGCAATGAGTCAGTCATGTTGCTGATCAAGCAAAGCGCTCTCGCTGCACGTCACCGGCCAAAGCTGCAGACCTACCTCGCTGCGCCAGCACCAGGTGGCTGCCTTGGCCTGCGCTTCAGTCAGCGGCGCCACCAGCTGCTGGCTGCTCTCCACCGCCACAAGCCTCGTGTCGTCGAACCCTGCCACAGCCCTTACCAGGCACGCACGCAGCAGAGCAGCCACTGATAGCTCAGCTAATGAAAGACCTGAGGCCAGACGGCAGGTAGCCTCACCCGCAGCAGCCTCTACGGCCTGCTGCAAAGCCCCCATGGTAACTCCTACGTTGCCAACCACTCTAACCACCGTCAACGCAGCCTGCATGACGTGCACAGCCTCAGCTTGCTGCGCCTCGCTGGCTGCACTGTCGACATCCATTCCGCTGTTTCCAGCGGCCACATGCATCACGTGGCAGATCAGCTGCCGCATGTGGGCAGCGCACGTTTCTTCGGCTGAGGTGCGGAGCTCCTGTTGCTGGCCGACTGAGTAAGGGGTTAGGTTTGGGAGAGGCATGCATAGGTGTGGTGGCAGGCCGGCTAGGAAGGTGGGCTCTGCGTGGATCGCTTTGGCTAGCTGGTGGGTTGTGCGGGGGTCGTGGGCGGCGCTAGGCGGGGTGTGATGTGCGTGGCGTTTGGGGCGTGTGGGGGCGGTGAGGGCTGCTGGCACATCGCCAGGGGTGAGAGTGAGGTCACAGGCAGGCACGCTGCGGGGCGCTGGGGCGTTGAGTGGAGCAGGCGGGGGCAAGAGGGAGGGCTGCGGCTCGAGCTGCATGCTGCCAGCAGCTATGCTGGGCAGTAGAACCAGCAGCAGCTCGGAAGGAACCTCAGAGTCAGGTGACGAAGCATGCAACTCCAGTGGTACAGTTAGTGCTGTGGAAGCGGCAGCTTGGCCCGGTTGGCAGGCGTGCAGAGCAGGGCACAGCTCCTGCAGCTGCTCCTGGAGCGTCAGCAGCGGCTGGTCCGCATGCAGTTGCGGCCCAGCACCAGCTGCAGCAGCTGCACCGGCCTGCTGCGGAGCGGGAGGGGTCAGGCACGTCGCCAGCTGGCTAGCAAACAATGCAGCGCCTGCCACCAATGCACGATTCCTCTTAACGTCGTTAGTGCCCTCCAAGCTTGCAAGGAATTGTGGTGACAGCTGGTACAGGCTAGTCGCCTTTCCACCAGCCCCGCTCAGCCACTTGCCCGCCCTCAGTGTGTTGACAGCAGCCTTGAGCTCGGGTTCCGTAAACCGTGAGGCCAGGCTTGCCACCAGGCCTTCCCTGTCGACTGCCCCGGGCAAGTGCCAAGTCTGACCCACCATCAGCGAACAGATCAGCTGCATTGCGCACACAGCACCGGGTGTGAGACCCGCAGCAACTGGGGCGGAGGCGGCCGGGGGCAGCTCCGGGGCCGGCCGGTTCATGGCCGCAGCTGCAGCGGCAGCAAGCCCCGCAGGCGTCAGCACACCACTGCTTACCACCCCGGCCAGGCCACTGGCTGGTAGGCCCATAGTGGGCGCTGGCTGCCGCCGGCTGGCCACCTTCTGCGGCGCTAGGACCGGCACTAGAGCTGTAGTCGACGTCGCCGGCCGAGGGCTAGCACCAGGAGTGGTGCTTGACACAGGTGGTGGTGGAGGCAGCTGCACGATTAGCGCCTCCACTGGGCCTTCCATCACCTCGTTGATAAGCTGTTGCAGAACCTTCGGCTCGCTTGGCGCTGCATTTGGGTCCGTACTCAAGGCCATGAGGTCCTCTGAACGTGCAGCTTGCAAGCGGTCATGCGCCACGCGGATTGCAGCGACAATCTTGTTGATGTCGCTTGGGTAGCGCTTGTTGAGCTTGGACAGGCGCGTGTAGCATGCCTTCTGTGTGGCAGGCAGGCCCTGCATCTCCATCCTGCAAGCAGACCAGACGGCCAGAGCCCAGACGGTGAGAGCCAGTGACGGGTCAGGATGGGACAGATGGCATGTGTGCGTGTGCCCCAGCCTACCTGCATCAGGGCCTACCTGCATCAGGGCCCAGTACATGTTTCTGTTGTACACCACAGACATGAGCACACATAATAATCCAGGGTTTGATTACTCGACCAACGCCATTCCACTCATCATTCCATTTTCACATTCCCCTCATGCATGCGCCGCTTATTGTAGTGATTTGGGATTATAAACGTCCGAGATGCAACCAGTCCCTTTGCTGGAATCATCATCGTCTACGCCGCAATCAGTCAACCAACGCCATGCAATCCCTTCATGCACGGCACTCACCAGGGCAGCCTGCCCTTGACGACCGCATAGTCCATGCCCTTGTCCACCCGCAGCCGCACCCACGAGCCCAGCA
>QAXH01001222.1:0-11295 GCA_004335635.1 Chloromonas sp. AAM2 | reverse complement strand
CGTGCATGGCGCCCATGTCAGCCTGCATGGCTGGTGTCCAACTGGACGAAGCTGGAAAAGCACGCTGGGGGTTGCTGCAGGGCTGCTGCAGCAGTGGATGCGTGCCACGGTGTGTATGGCGCATGCAAGGGTGGTTCGGCAGCAACTGCCGGAGCGGTGCGCCCAGCCATTCGGAGGTAGGTGGCGATAGCAGGGGGTGGGCCGCCCTTGCGATCCGTCAGAGAGCCTTTACCGAGGAACTTGGCAGCAATGCGTGCCACCATGCAGGAGTAGGTATATATAGATTACATCAGGGGGGCCACCGAGCGCGAACGCTAGCAAGCCATGCAAGCGACAAGAGTCATACTACCACAGGTAGACGTGATGACCTGCCCAGCTAACACTGCATAGCCTAACGCTTACATTGCATAACCCGACCTTCACATGAGGCGGGGAACTCCAACCCGTCCAACCTACAAGTGAAGGGGATGACGGCACACCGCATTAGTGGTGGCGGCCACCCCTCCAGGTGCTGTCCTGGCGGCAGACCTCGCTAGAGCCAAAACGGCCTGGAACTGCATGCTTCCTGCCACCGTACTATGCCAGAAAGTGAAGTCAAGTTAAAACCGACTGTCTCTCACTCTGACGTGCCACGGTGGATAGGCCACGCTCGACCTTCACACAGTTGCTTTTGCCAAGCATTGCACAAGCCGACCTCCTTACATGGACCCTGTTCACCAGTGCTATTTGCGGCAATGCAATGCTGCATCTGGACACAAGGCCAGACATATTCCAAGAGAAAATATATATAAATCGAGCCTTGGGGTCTTGTGTCAGACAATCCCATTCCATACCGTGGTAGAACACCACTGACAGTGTACCACTTCAAAGCACACACAGTGGAACTGGATATCTGACAGGAATTGTCCCAGAACTGGCAAACTTCTTTTTTGGGTGAATGAATGGCATTTTGGGTGAATGAATGCAGAGTTTATTAAAATTGGAATTGGAAGATATCTTGCTATCATATTCAATTTGCAACAAAGCAGTCATCAGAGGGTAGTCTGTTATGGTATGTAACTTCAGGCAGGTAGCACTTGCCTTGTGTTTGAGCAGCTATTCAGTCCACCAGTGCCCCTGCTCCAGTGGGCCACCAATGGACATATAAAAGGTTTCAGAAGGGCTCAAGAAGAATTGATAACAGTGGCCGTGTGCGTCTCCCGTTCAGCAATTCACCTCTAAAATAGCCTATTATGCTAACTGCCACCAGCATGCAAGGCACTCCGAGACAGGAGCATGAAGGGTTGCGCCGGCTCAGGTCCATGCACACCACGTGCCCAATCTACCATGACCCACCGACACAATGGAATGCATGTGTAACCCTCGCATACCGAGGAGACCGGTTGCAAGAGAAGGACCGGAAAGAACCAATCTTGACAACAACAGAAGCTGTCGCGAGCAGCACCGCACGCATTAGGGTACTTTACTAGTATGCCAGCTGCTTCATTTGCTGTAGGGATTGCCCCGTAGGGCCTGCCAAGGTACCTCTCAGAGGCTTCTTTAGGTGCACTGATGGTACGTCTGCCCGTGTGCCTAATCAGATGGTGGCGGGCAGGCTCATCTGTGATGTTGGTTGTTATATCAAGCGTTGAGGGTTAAGAAGCGAACACGGTCATGTCTTGTCGGCACTATGTCTTCCAATGCCTGGCGGCTGGGTCATCAAAGGTTGACCAGGCGTAACAGTATGCTGGTGATACTCTTTTGTAGCAGCATTCAACAAAATCTGCAGCAACAAAACATGCACCAACTGGCATGGCGTGTATTTATGCTAATGGCACTTAAGCATCATGACATCATGACAGCACTTGACATCGTGCAGGTAGGCCATGTGGGATTTGTCAACCAAAGTCAAAGAAGCAACTGCACTGGCTGTGCCGAGCCTTGCTGTGCACTGCGTCCTGACTTCCTGAACTCATATATTCGTGATTGACCTGTAAAGCCCAAAACAGCGCTCACCATCAGACCCGGGAAGAGTGGGTAGCTCTGCAATGCCTTGACGGTGACTGGCACTGCATGGACAACACGCACGGGCAGCATGCATGGGCAACACGAATGGGCAACACGCATGACCGGCATGAGACAGGCATGAGGACTTGTCAAATCGTAGGGATCAAATCGTAGAGATGCGCATGTCAAGTCATGCATGCGGCCACTGGTGCTCCCAATGATAAGCCAGTCAGTTTCTGGGTGGACTGACCTGAGGGTTTTGTTTCGGTGGTGGCTGGCTCCTCCGATGGCGAGAAGACATTGGGCTCAGGGAAGGTGACTTGTTACAATGCGCCAGAGACATTCGAAAAGAAGAGAGAGCAATAGATCGTTGAAATCTTCATGTCGTTCAAATATGGCACTTGGCTTTGTGGAGTTCGCTTACTGTCACAGTACGGGTTTGCAGCTAGTTGCTAGGCTTGAAATGCTAAATATATAATTATGGAAGTACAGTGGGAAGCTTTGCTAGGCTTGAGTTCTGGACGGGGATACAGAGATGGTGGCCGGATGAGTGACTAGCCTGATGATGAGTGCCGGCACCGGGTTGGCGGCTCATCAGCGGGTTGCTCCACTAAGGGCTCGGACGACCTACTTCACCACGCAACGTCTGAAAACGCTGACCAGGCTAAAAATCCGGACTGAAAACCACACCAACGGCTACCAAGGAAATGGCTCCAAAAGGCTTCCATCAGCGTCAGGCGTACTCACATTGGCTTGTAGTGTTGTTCTGAAGCGCGAACAGCCTGGACTCTACACCTAGGTCCAAAACCCAGGCTGTTGCTGCTCCAGGGTCGCCTAGCAAAGGGCCCAGTTGGCCAGTCTTGGATGCTGCCCCTTTCTGCTGTCTTGGTCTTGCGTGATGGCTTGTGCATGGCCAGTTTCCAGAAACGGGGGAGGGACTATTCGGGGCCCTAGGAGAGTCCCTGGGCATAGGGCCCCCAGGACCAGAACCGACGCTACAGTGGGAAAGGTACTGGCTCTTTGATTTGATTTGCACGTTGAGAATGCTCGCGGGTGAGGGGCATTTCGCGCGGGTGACAAGGCGTTTCTACGCCAGCGCGGAGAAACTGCAGAGCTTGGTGAGCCTCCTTTTCCACAGATATTTTGCTGCCTTCCACTTATTGGCAGTTGTGCTTACCCAGCTTGCCTATCAGCCTTCCGTCTATGTGGCTTTCTTGCAAACCTGGCTGATCAGCACAACTGTGCAGGTGGAAAATGGGCAAAAGCAAGCGTCAGCGCAAGGATGGCAATGTGCAGTCACTACGTAACAAAGGGGTGCAGCAGCAGGAGCTGGCAATGGACCTGCTGAGTGATGAGCTGAAGGAGCAGCTCCTGAGCGGCAGGTGAGTACAACCCTAACGGAGCCTGGTGGGCGAGAGGCCACCATCGCTCATTTCACGCCTTAATCGCATAGCTTTGCTATGCATGCATGCAGCTCTGGACAGGAGCAGCTGCTTGTGCTGCCAGGCCGCAAAAAGACACCGGCGGCCGGTGAAAACCCTACACCTGTGGAGGTAGCCCCAGAGTTAAGCAAATCACAGCTTCGCAAACTCAAACAGATCCAGCAGAAGAAGGAGAGACGTGAAAACATATCGCAGGCAAGTGATGGCCAGGCTCATGCCTGCCTCAGGCGCACAGCAAGTTGTGTGTGGCATGCTGTCCACTTGCATTGACCCTACCTTTACCCCCCCCTCCTGCCAGGTTCTGGATCAGCTTCACAGCAGTAGCATGAGCGATGTGCACTTGGCCCTGCTGCGCCCTCTGCACCAGCGAGGAGCGCGGGAAACCAAGAAGCAGCGGCTTCGGCGTGCTCTTCAACTGGAGCGGGCTGGTGTAGCACCAAGCGCTGAGCAGACTCAGGAGCTCTACCGACCCCGCACTACAGCAGCCTCTGACACACTCACAGGGGATGCAAGCAGCAGTGATGACGACCAGCCGCCTCCCACAGTACAGCCACAATACGTTACGCTTGCACAGGGGGCAGCTGCAGCCTGCCAAGCAGGGCAGCAGGTTGGGGCCAGCGATGAGAGTAGTGAAGGGGCAGAGGAGGGCGTGCAGGATGATGGAGATGCTCCCACGGATGCACAGGCACAGCAGCATGCAGCGGCAGTGCGGTCAGAAGTCTTGAAGGCCCGTCTTGCCGCCGGAATCACAGGTGCAACGAAAAGAGTACTGTAGTCGTTGCAGCATTGTATGCAATCCTGTCACATGAGCTACACAATGGTTACCGCCACCAACTAGTGACCACCACTTCAGGCGCTGAGATGAGCTTTCTCTGTCATAAACGTGTACCTCTTGCATGCTTGAGAATGGCATTCGGCATGGCCCTAAGGCTCCTGGTCTGCTCTGTCCTTTTTTGTTTTCAGTTGCACAGACAGGCCTTACAGGGCCTGAGCTCATGTGTTTGGTTGGGCAGAACAGCTTCAGCCCATTCCATGTCGGGTGTGTGACTGGCTTGTACCGTACTGGGTTATGCACTCCCAGCCCATGACGAAGACCCTCAGTATGTGCTGTCGTGTCCATTCCTCAGACCATCGATCGGCTCAATCCGTTTCAGGTCAGAGTGACTAGTACCGTGCTGGCTGTCCATTTCTCCAACCCTGGGTGCTATGCTGTGCTGGCTGTTCCACAGACCATGACGTTGACCCCGAGGAGCGGGCGGAGCTGGCTTCAGCGCTGCAGCGGGGAGCGCTGGCGGCCACGGAGGCGCAGGCACTGTCCGCTGCAGGTTAGTGTTTTCTCATAGCAGCGTCCGTCGGTTCCCATGGTACAACCTGCCCGCTTACTTTGCACAGTTCCATCGTTCACATTGAGTTAATCAAAGTTCTATCAGACAACAGACGTTTATTTGCCAAAACCGCAAGAATACTGATAATATGATGAAATCAATCACCGTTTGCAAGATCTGACACTGCCGCAGGCGGCCGGGCGGCAGGACAACACCGCGTGGTGCATGTCAAGCGCCCACTGGACATTGAGGCTGCGCGCAGAGGCCTGCCAATTATGGGCATGGAGCAGGTATGCGTGCTTGTGCACACCATCATAGGCGCATTGTGATCATCACGGCGTGCACAAGGTGCTTGTCAGAAGTCAACCCGTCAATCTACAGGTTCAGTGTGCACAGCGAAGTGACCTTCCCTGCTCACCCACGAAGTGGCTTTCTAGCCTGGCTTGCCGTCCTGGCTTTCTGTCCTGCTCTTGTCCTGCTCCTGCCCATCCAGGACCACTCAGATGTGCAGATCGTGTCTGTGGTTGCAGGAGATTGTGGAGGCTGTGGCTGCACATGATGTGGTGGTTCTTTGTGGCGAGACCGGGTGTGGCAAGACCACTCAGGTGCAGTGTTTGTTTTTAGCAAATGCTTGACAATCAAGTCACCTTGTTATCGGTTTTTAAGTCGATTCTTTCAGTTTTGGGCAGATATCTACCACTTTTGTTGCACTTCATGAAAGATATCTAATCAAATCAAATGAATCATGCCAGAAAAGAAAGATTCTCAGGTTTTAGGTCGTTTCTTTTCCAGTTTCTGTCTCCTTCTCGCAGGTTTTTTGCACTTCATGTAATCAAATCAATTGTGCATGATAGGAAACGTCAAACGGTGCTTGAAATAACACTGCACAGGTGCCTCAGTTTTTGTTGGAGGCCGGCTACGGGTGCAGCGCCTTCCCCGAGCGCGGCGGGTGCGTGGGCGTGACGCAGCCGCGCCGTGTGGCGGCCACCAGCACAGCGGGGCGGGTGGCGCATGAGCTGGGAGGGGAGCTGGGACACACAGTGGGGTACCAGGTGAGCTTGGGGTTTTCTCAGTTGACGGCAGCCACGCCTGCCAGTGTCAATTCAGGCAGGAGGCAGGAGGTATGCTTAAGCTCAACGTCCTGACTCAACATCCAACACATGCGGAGTGGTGTGGCCAGCATGCAGGCAGGGCAGCTGGCTGCGGACTGCAGTACTTGTCGCCTTGCGGAAGCAACCACCAGCACGGCCATCGCATCACACTTTCTCTGTGCCTTTGGCCATGCCAGAGGAATTTCCGTTTCTTTGTGCTCTGTGCAATTGAACTACTTTGCACGTTGTGAACACATGTGGCCAGCAAAACGCTATTCTTTCTTTTCAGTGTTCTACTATTCCAACATATAGTATCATGTTCATGTCAGTTAACGCAGCATGCCCAGCACAGCATGTTCGTACAGTTGTCGTTCAGTTCTTCTGTTACAATTCGTTGCCCACCACCCCCTTCTGGCTGGCAGGTGCGATACGACCGGCAGATGGGTGCCGCCACACGCATCAAGTTCATGACGGACGGCATCCTCCTAAGGGAGCTGCAGGACGACTTCCTGCTCAGGCGGTACAGTGCATTGCTGGTGGATGAGGCGCATGAGAGGTCTCTCAACACTGACCTGCTGTTAGGTGGGTGGATATGCATTTGGATCGCAGCCCCAGCTGTTCAGCATGTAGAAAATTGAGAGGATCGAACTGAAGCCTGTCCAGCACTGGCTGTTCATGTCGGTGGCAGGAGCACGGCTCGCCGGGGCAATCAACCGCATGCAGGGCACGCAGGCTTATGACAACACCCATGCAAGCGTGCTCTCCTCGTCTTGCCCGTTCACCTGCCTCATTTCCAAGATGGAAAGACAGGGAGAGCGCTGTCTAGCACACTGTGTGCTGAGCCATAGCGTGTGAATGCCTCCCGGCACCTGCACTCCCTCTTGCCCACCTGTATCAGCCGCCTTCCCTGTCCATGCAGGCATGCTTTCCCGTGTGGTATTGCTGATGTTGTTTCTCTGTCCATGCAGGCATGCTTTCCCGTGTGGTAGCCCTCAGGCGCCAGCTGTGCACAAAGCAGCGCGCTGCACCCGGCTACCGGCCGGACGCACCCGAGTCAGTCCACCCCCTCAAGGTCATCATCATGAGCGCCACACTCCGGACATCGGACTTCGTGGCTAACACAAAGCTCTTCCCTTCGCCACCACCCATCATCGAGGTACTACTTCGCCACATCGGCATCTGGCATGATGATGTCCGATGTCGTTCACACCCTAATTTAAAGTGACGGTGGCCTTTCAACGTTTAGTTTTCCTGGCTTTGTACGTTTGTGTGGCAGTCGCACCACATTGATGACCTGCCAAGTCAGCACACACACCCTTGCCAGTACTTTCTTATTGCTGTCCAGTGTGGCGATCACAACCCCGTCTTTTTGGGAGTAATCGTCAGCAATTTCAAAGCCAAGCTCTCTCTTCAGTGCTTGGTTAACGTAGGATAAGGAACAGATTTCCTTCATTTGGTGATTGTCGGCAAGCTCTTTGTTTAGGCCAAGCTCTTTAGTGAAGTACTTGAACATTTGCACGCACCACACGCCTGCCTTGGCCATGCCTGCGTTGCCCCCCAGGTGCTGGCCCGCCAGTACCCGGTCACCGTGCACTTCGCCCGCCGCACCGAAATGACCGACTACTTAAGTGCGGCTTTCCGCAAGGTGGTGCGTGTTCATAGCGAACTGCCCCCCGGAGGCGTGTTAGTATTTCTCACAGGTGATGACGGCTTAAGGGGTGACCTTCAGTCCTAGTGCCTGCTTGGCTCTGTTCAACGGGCAAGGATTCCCGAATGGCTTGAAACTGTTTGAACATAGCTGTTGAAGTCATTGTTGGGACTGCTGGTGTGCAAGTACATCCCTTGAACCCAGACCTGTCTGAGCGCCACCACCTGCGCTAGAGACAAGGGTTTGGACTTTGCACCAGCAGTCCTTTGCAATGCGAAGATGATGATGTGTGGTGAAGAGCTTACACATTGGGTCCAGCCGAGCACGGCCGTGAAAAGCTCAGGAATCACGAGAACACTCGGGCTAGCCTAACCTAGCCTACAACAGGCGACAGCAGGACAGGCAAAAACAGCGCACGCGCAGCAGCAGCGCAGCAAGCAGGCAAGAACCGCGAGCAAGCACTAGAGCCCGGGACGCCACACGAGCCTGATAAGGGTGATGATTGAGACGGGGGTGTTGTGCGAGGGTGATGGTGTCAAACATGGATGATTGAGCCATCTTTTGTTCTACTTTTCGAACGATGCAGATGCAAAAGACATCCACTCACTCACTCACTCACTCGCTCGCTCGCTCACTCACTCACTCACAGGCCAACGGGAAGTGGAGCACATGTGCAGCAAGCTCAGGGCTCGCTTTTCAAAGCCAGGTCAGCCACACCTGGCACAAGCATTGGAACCAGCGCAGCCCTCCCAACAAGCGGGCCAGCCTTCGACAAATGGGGTGCAATCTGCGCCGGCTGGGGGTTCAGTACACGAGGGCCGGGCGGAAGGGGCGGAGGAGGAGGATGCAGGGGGAGACCAGTTTGGTGGTGGTGATTTGGCCGAGTCTGCGGGGTCGTGGCAGGGGCATGTGCAGGGGGCTGGGAAGCAGGAGGAGGAGGCAGATGACTACAATGAAATGAATGACAGTGAAGACGAGGATGAAGAAGAGGTGGAGGTGGGTGTGGGTGTGCGTTTGTTCAGGCTGTCCACTGGTTGATGTCAACTATGGGTGATGCTGGATGAACTGAGCTGGAAGGTCCTGGTAAGGCGTACCATTAGATAATGCAGGACAAAACGCTGACCCAACGGTTGCTTGACAGAGTACCCATCGCTATTGAGTTTGTCTGTATCAGTCTGGCTTAATCTGACACTGTTACAAGTCTTGTTCTGTGCCCATGCTTGTGGTGCAGGTGATGGGTGGGGACTGCATGACTCCTGAAGAGATCGCCGCAGCGGAAAAGCGATTTGAGGAGCAGTTGGGAGGTAAAGCGGTTGCAGGCCCGCGGCCTCCCGAGGCAGCAGCAGCGGGCCCCGGGCCGGTGCATGTGCTGCCGCTGTACGCCATGCTCCCAGCTGCGGCCCAGGCGAGGGTGTTTGAGGCGCCGCCGCCTGGCCACAGGCTCATAGTGGTGGCAACCAACGTGGCAGAGACCTCACTCACCATTCCTGGTAAGTTCCGACTGTGAGGGGTTTGGATGGCCCAACTGCTCAGACCATTGAGTTGCATTGAAATTTGATAGATTGTTGCAGGAGATCTGTTGGTTTTCTTGTGCGTCCGTATGGATGCGCGCAATGCTCGAAAGGGACACATGAAACTCCTGTCAATCGGATGTGCAAACATGGTGGCAACCGTTTTTCTGTTCAGCTCAGCAATGTGTGTTGTTGCTCCATGGTATGAGCTGCTTCTGCCGCCCTGCAGGCATCCGTTACGTCGTGGACGCAGGGCGCAGCAAGCAGCGGCTTCTGGAGGCGGACGGCGGGGGCATGGCCCGCTTTGAGGTGCGGCAGGGGCATGCCACCAGTGTTCCTAATTCAATTAAAGTGGCGGTACCGCTCAGGGACTGCTGCGAGTGGTGTGTACGGTGTCATGATGCCACATTAACCGGGAATTTGCCACCCTGGCGAGACCGTAATTCTGAGCTGGGCCCCTTCAAAGGTGGAAGGGTACGCAGGGTGTTCTCTGCGCTATGAGTGGTGTGCTTGGGCCTGTCGTGATGCAACACTTTGAACTGGACAAGGGCCGTGTGGTTTGCAGCCAGTTGGGTTCAACTCATGAACGGCTGCGAGACGGCGGCCCGGGGCGGACCTTGAAAACAGGCTCAGATTGTAGACCAGGCCAGAGCGGTATGTTCGTTGGATGGCAATCTCTCGTATACTTTTATGCCTGCGAGTCAGGGAGCAGGCCGGTTGTCGCCTGCCCCTGTGTCACATATCTCAATGTACAAATGTACACTGTAGTGAGGTTGTATCGTACAGTTGTATATGAGGTTTTGGACAGGTACGGCGCATCCATTTGTCCATGCGCCAGTGGCACAACCTCACCCATGCGCCGGTGCCCCATGCAGGTGCGGTGGGTGAGCCAGGCGGCTGCGGCGCAGCGGGCGGGGCGGGCGGGGCGCACGGGCCCAGGCCACACGTACCGCTTGTTCAGCAGCGCTCACTTCAAGGACTGCCTGCCGCTGCACACGCCGCCGGAGATCGCCAACACCTCGCTGGAGGGGGTGCTGCTCGTGCTCAAAAGCATGGGGGTGGACAAGGTGGGCGATGGAACTCTAGCAGTCATGTACTTAGTCGCTTGGTGTCAATCGGAATGGGTGACATAACATGAGAGGTGTGAGTTGCCCCGCAGGTACACAACTTTCCGTTCCCCTCGCCCCCCGATCCGGAGGCGCTGCGGGCTGCTGAGCGGTGCCTGGTGGCGCTGTGTGCTTTGGACGGGCGATCGGGCGCGCTCACGGACGTGGGCCGGGCCATGGCGGCCTTTCCCATTGGGCCACGCCACGCCCGCATGCTATTGGAGGTGCGCAACAACACACGCCCTTGCCCACCCTGACGCACCCAAGGTCGCTGGCACCACTCCCAAGGCTTGTTCAATCACCCCACCCACATGTCTTGCTTGCTTGCGCGGTGTGCCGGCATAGCGTAGCGTCAGGAGATTCCCACAAGTGTGCAGCATGCCACGTGGCGCCATCGTAGCGTAGTGTCAGGAGGTCCACCTTACTGTTGGATCGGCACACTGACATGTTGCAATCCTCTGAAAAAGGTTCTGTGCCTTTATAGCCACCCCTTCTGAGCTGTAGTTACATGTAACCCTCAGCCCAGCTGTTGTACAGTGTTGCCTGCCCCGTCTGATGGGGCCAGCTCATGAACTCTCACCCCAAACGATTATCAAAATGTGCTGCGAGTGCAGGTGGTTGCCTGGCAGTTGAAGCTTGTGGGTGCGGCCTCTGAGCCCGCTGCCGCTGCAGGCGCCCAACTGCCTCCCGCCCACGTCGCCCGACAGGCCCTGCCCTACGCCGTTGCACTAGCAGCGGCTCTAGCCGTTGAATCCCCTTTCATGCACGTGGACACAAACCCACTGCAACAGCAGGAAGGCAATAATGAACGAGGTGGCGAGGAGGATAGCGATAGGGAAGCGGACCGTGAAAAATCTCGGGAGGACAAAGCCGCAGAGCGGGCGGCGCGGGCGGGCCAAGCGAAGGCACGCCAGGCGCAGGCGGCGTTGCGGTGTCCGCAGAGTGATGCCCTAAGTGCACTGCGTGCTCTATGTGCGTACGAAGCATCCACCGACTCTGCCAGTTTCTGCGATGAGCACCACCTACACTTACGAATTCTCCAGGAGGCCGCTGATTTGCATCGTCAGTTACTAAAAGTGCTGGCCGCACCACCAACAGGAGCACTGGGCAGTTCCGGTCAGCAGCCGTTGGCGTGTCAGTTGGCGGAGTTGGTTGGCCGGCAGGGGTCAGAAGGCATGCTGCAGGC
>QAXH01001219.1:0-24537 GCA_004335635.1 Chloromonas sp. AAM2 | reverse complement strand
CATGCGTCCATGTATGTCCATGCGTATATATATATATACGCATGGACATACATGGACGCATGGACATACACTGCCACACATCATGGCCACACACGGACGTACATTGCCACACATAGACTTTGACATGCCGGACAAGCTCAAGGGCCTGCCATGTGAGCACGTATTCAATCAGGGCATATGAGGGAGCGAGAGGTGACTACACACTGCTGTTCTTATGAAGCAATCCTGTTGGCCATGTCCCGAGTCCCATGTCATGATCGCAGGCTTGTGCTGGATCACAACAGCATGCTGGAATCACTGGTGATACAATGGCGATGGAAAGGCTCAGAAGTTATAGTTTATTTGCCCTCACTGGAATCAGGTGTGGTTTGTTCATCATTGCCTTCCAGAACAACCGCGGACACAGCATGGTGCAAAGAGCATGTTGCATCGAGCATGTGCATGACACGCTAATCCCAACCAACATGACGCACATGGCGTAAAACACTTGGCTAAGCCTCAGTCTCATCAAACTACAACAATGTAGGGTACAAATCGTTTCACCTGCCTTCTTGGCCTCCGCCTCTGCCTTGGCCAGAGCTTTCTTGCTGTCCCCCTCCCCGCCCGCCTTGGCCGCCTTCGCAGCCTCAGCTGCCGCGGCCTGCGCTGCCTGCTTGGCGGCGAACTTTGCAGCCTTGGCGGCCTTCTCAGCGAGCTTTGCTGCCTGCACGAAAACACACCAAGAGTAAAGCTAGTGAGAAAAAGGACAAACACAGGAGCTGATCCCTTACGCGCAGGTGGGTGGCAGGCAATTGCGTGTTTGCAGCAGTGTGCTTGCAACGAGGCAGGCCAGAGCCCAGACACATTCCAAAGGCACGGGTGGATGGCAGGCAGATACGTGTTGCAGTGGGATGCCTGCAATGAAGCGTTGCTACTTGCTACATGCCTTCAGAGCCCATACACATGCGGCAATCAGGAAGTTCCAGACAGTACGCAGGGCACGACCAGGAGCAGTACGAATAAGACTGGCGTGTTGTGTTTTGCCCACCTTCTTGGCCGCAGCTGCAGGGTCCAAGTCTTCATCCATGGCACCATCAGCTGCCTGCGCTCCATCTGCCGGTGCTGCCTCGGCATCCCCCTTGCCTGCCTTTTTCTTCTTTTTGCTGCCTCCATCTTTTGCCGCAGGGGCAACCCATTCGCCCTCCGCAGCGCACAGGGAAAGGCCACCTGTACAAGACACAAACATTGAAGTGCTGAGGGTGGGAGCTTTTGCAACAAAATCATAAGCTTACTGCAGTGTGTGAATCATGCTCAACATCCTCTCCTTTGCCTCCAGCCCAGCCGTGACCTGCAGACAGTGTCCTGAGCATCATGCTCCAGGACAAGCACCCTCCAACCTGTGGAAACTTGGGCATCTGTTAACCGATCTCTGCCGTTAGTTAGTGCCAGACCGGGCAGCACACAATGACTTCTGCTTAGCCCTAGCCAGTCGAACAACATCCATATGCCACCCACCAAGCGCCTTAGCGAGGTCTGGCGCTGTGCACATGCCTTGCAACCACGCCGTAGTGGCAGGGTATGGCTGCCGCGCCTTGGCGCCCAGCACACCGGCAAACAGTGGCTGCAGTGTCGCCGCCATGGCCACATCTGCCACACTAAGCTGCCCGCCAACCAGGTGCGGCTGACCGGAGGCAAGGCATGCCTCTAATGCGCTCAGTGCTGATGTCATGCTGGCCTTGGCTGCCTGCCGAGCCTGCGAGACGGTGAAGCCAGCCTTTTGACAATCGGAGAAGAACCATTGCTGTGTGCAGGGCGCCAGGAAGCACGTGTCACTGGAGTGACTGAACTGTTGCAGTCATAGCATCTGGAATGGCGTGCCATGCAGCGCATGTGATGCTGAGTCTGAATGTCCAAGCCTGCTAGCATTTGACGCGCACCTCATCTGTGGCTCCGGTCTGGCTGGCAAACGGTTCGACCCATGCTTTGAGGCCTTGTTCAATGGTCAATGCATTGCCAAGCCAGCTGTCGACCACCGCCTGCAGGTTTTCAAGCAACACGTGTGAGGCATGTGCGAGGACACCAGGTTAGGCACAGCTGTGGCCTACCTCACGCATCAGACGAGCTGGTGGTGACTTGCAGTATGGATGTGAGGGCAGCACTTACCCTCTGAGCCTCTGGGTACAGAACTGAGTTTGCAGCCACTACACAGCAGGCACAAAGCAAAAAAGTGTGTCGGCGCCTGCGGCGCAGGTAGAAGGGGACAATCCATTCATCTACAGTCTATGCGTCTACCTACTTTGTTGGAGAATGGGCAATGTTCCTTGAACGCTGTTGCCATTGGCTTTGAGCAGGGGCTCGCTGAGATCGGCGTCTGGGGCGTTGATCTTCAATTGCTGCCCAAGCAGAGATGACAGGATTAGCGCAGCCGCCTGTGATGTATGCCCGGGCGGCGCGGTAAGCTCAGCCATGCTTGTGCTGGCCGCCCTCCGCTCAAAAGGTTAAATGCTCAAGACGGAGGATTAGATTTAGCTTCTGGGCCGATGCCCCCAGTCATCACTCGGTTTTGCCCGAGCGGAGTCAAGCTACTAGAATAACGCTGTGCGACCACTGTGCTATACCTGACGTCCAGAGCAGGGCATCTGGCCCAGATTGAGATGGGTGTGGCCGTGCCCGGTTGGTTAGCGGTTGCGTTATGAAATCCCACAATTGTCATGGCCAGCTGCAGTTGCTCCAGCGTCGGTAGTGATGCGATTGCAGCGCAAGTAAGATGTGTTGTGATATAACGAAGTCTTTGCGGGGCTCCGAAGCCTGGTCAGCCACCAGCTTGACATGCAGCAACCCGGCCTTGGCCAATTCGCGCTGACGACCGGCTCCGTCTTCATTCAATCTCGCGTTACCCGGTGCATGTCAGGACGGTCAACATCCTGCTTTGCAACACCGAAACACTTGTTTGTGGCAAATGGAGCAGGCTCTGAGGACAGCAAGAGCAATCAGCACCTGCAACCAGGTGTTGCGTACAGCAGGTACGTGGGCAGGCCTGAGTGCCAAGCGTGCAGCAGGCGCAGGCGCACGTGCAGGCACATGTGTACACACAGACGGATGCACACGAGCCCCATTCGCACTTTTGACGAACACACGTGCAATAAGCACTTGCTACAGGAAGCAAAAGCAGCCACGGTTGGGCTTCTTTTCTTCCAAACCTGGCAAAGCAGTGACAGCCAACCTGACTTGGCTATGTCCATGCACGCGAGGGTTTGTTGCTTTTCACACCCTTGAGCCGAGCCTTGAGATGACAGATATGCTTACCCGATGCTTGCATGTGTTATCATCTGGTGCTCAGTATCTGTAGACACACCGTGGCAAAAGCAAGGACTGCAAACACCATCACTCATGCCCCTGCAGGCTTGAGTTCTCGTGTGTCGAGCCTGGAGGAGTGTCAGATGGTGTGTGCTGGTACTTTTGCGCTGGTGGCTGCCTGCGAGGCGGTGCTGGACCGGCAGCTGCCCGGCATTGTGCAACGGCCAGCAGCGGCAGCTGAGCAGGCCCACAACCTGGAAGTAGTGGTGAGTGGCGTCGCTGCTGAGGATTTGCATGTATACAGCCTCTGGTACGAATGCTGGTGGTGCCATGCACCATTGAACGTCGTCATGTGTCATTGTGAGGCTCAGGTGGGGCTGTCATATCATGCCTGTCTGGCTCAGCAGCATAAGTTTATGACCTGGCATAGATGTTGCGGGCCATCCATTCACGAGCGTGGCATGGCTGCTGTGACTTCAGAGGCGGATGTATAACTTTTTCACAAGCGGATGTAAGATACGTACTTGTCACATGATGCGGCATTGTAGGCGAGGCTGCAGGTTGGCATCCCATGTAACGTTGCGGCACCAAACTCTAATCCTATCCACGCGCAAGCCTGTCTGGAAAGAACCGTTTGCTTTTGCATTTGCTTATGATGGCATGAGCAACTGGGACTAGTGGAAACTGGAACGCCATGTACCCAATTTCACAGAGCCTGTCTCGCCATGTTGCCTGCCCTGCCCTGACACAGATCGCTGGCCTGGCAGTTCACCTGGACACTGACCTGTCACACATCTGCGGTGCGAGGATCACGGCTGGAAGTGTGACGGACACACTTGACCTGTTGGACATCTTGGCAGCTCTGGCCAGCCCAGCACAACCAAATAAGGTGCCCGGTGCAGGGCGCATGCAGCACATTCAAACAGAAAAGCCCATGCAGGCTTCCCCAGATATTGTTCAGAACGAACGTAATACAATCCCAAGTGCCAAATATGCTGTGGGGCAGCCTGGCGCAAGCACTGAAGATGCAGGATGCTTGGCCCAGCCAATGCTCAGACACACACAACAGGTGATTGGGGACCAAGGAAACGTGCAGCCACATGGGCCTGCCCCGCCACATGGCACCGAACAGCCACACGAGTCCACACAAATACACAGGGCTGCACAGCCATACGGTCACAACACAGCCAAGCCTCAGCATAGAGCACCGGCCTCGTACCATAGCATATGGCAGAACGCCCCAAACTTGGCCCGGCAGGCCGTGCCCTGCCTCCAGCCTATGCTTGCAACCACACTCATACCAGCAGTTTGGGACATGCACAGCTGCGGCTTGCATGGAGCAGCGTCTTACACCCTGCATCAGCCGCTGCCACACCAGGGTGTGCACCTGCCGGTCGCCTCCATTCTCACCAATCCACATCCAGGCCAGCCCAACTTTCACTACCCCCGATCATCATGCTACTATCCTGCAGCTTCAGCTACTCATGTTGGTTGGGCTCATGCGCCGACAACCACACAACACAGGGGTGCTGGAGAGCTCATGGCCATGGCGCCATGCTCTCCACTAGCGACCTATTCTTCCCTGGCAGGCAGTGCGGACATTTGTCCGGTGCCTCCGGATGCAACCTTATTGCAGGAAGCTCGGGCGACAGCCGCGCGCCGCCCGTCGCCCCAGCGGGACGTGTCAACAGATCAACGGACACCCACGAGCCAGATTGGGTCCCCAAGGCAAACAACATACGGTGGCAGCAGGCTATCCCGTCTCAAATCAACTACTGCTAGGTCTCCAGGGGGAAGCATGGGTGTTGTGGACGGTGCACAAGCAGCCAGCGGAACTCCCGGAGCCAGATCAACGGACGGCCATTCACCCAGACGTGCGACCGCTTCTCTGTCCAGACTTGCAGTGCGTGGCCTGGGCGCAACAGTGGACATGCTTAGGCGGACAGACAGCAGCCCATCAGTGTGCAGACCGACTGTAGACTTCACCAGCCTTGCAGACGGCAGTCTCACGTCACACGGGCCGCAAGCGCATGTCCGCCGCACCACCACTCATCCCGGTGGCAATGCGTCAGTGCCGGCAAGGCGGCAGTCCAGCAACCAGACTGGGCGGGCTACTGAAGGTGCTATGGAAAGCTCTACAGAGCGACGCTCAAGATGCACTGCCGGAAGCACAACGTCTCACCAACTTCCTGATGATAACAAGAGCAATACTGTCGTAAAGGAGTCAACAACAGCAACTGACGTGCGTCGCTCAGCCGATGATCGGGTTACCGAAGATGTGGCTAGTCGTGGTGGTGCCCATGGCAGGAATGGGGCACTTGGGTATGTAGGAACGCTGCTGCAGCGGGTGTCCAGGGGTGCAGTTATTACGGGGCGCCTTGCAACAGCTGCAACTGCTGCTGCAGAGAGCCTACCTTGCAGTGAGGCATTGGGAAAGAACGCAAGAAGAAAGAAAATGCGTTTGGGCGGATCACGGCATTGCGCGGCTTTGGCCAGTCGTAGAAAAGCTCTCAAATCGCCTGTTGGGGCGCACAGGCCAGGAATGTCCCTGTCAGCATGCAGCCCTGGTGCAGGTGCCCAGGCTCACCAGGAACTTGCAGACAATGGTCCACATGCCTCATATGATGCGCAGCGGCAGCCGGCCTCGCTTGCAGATGTGGACACAGGGCATTGGGGTTGGCCCATCAGCGCAGCCACTAGCCATACAGCCGTTGATGTGCCCGCAGCAGTGAACTACAAGCGTCCAGCACAGGCCTGTGCAGGAAACACCACATGGTCACAGCAGGTACCATCGCCTAATCCGCAGACGCCCCTCCCGTTGTCACCAGGCGTCCATATGCAGCCTGAGGCAGGTCAGCAAGTGGGAGACAAACCCGGCAGCTGGCTGCAGCAGCAGGAGGCGGAACTGGTAGCACGCCTGCGTGCCATGCACACACGCCTCCAGCTGCACAGTGACCAGTCTGCCATGCACAGTGTGATCCATCAAAGCCACCAAGGAGGCAACACCACAGATGTTTCACCTGGCGACCCTGAGGCACTTGATCCAGGGGCACATGGCTATGCAGATAGTGAACATGGGGTGCAGGTTTACTTCACAAATGATATTGGTGAGCATGAGGACGTGTCACCCCAACCCAATGAGATGACGTTTGGTCGGTGGGCTGTGAGGCCAGGTGCTGAAGCGAGGCTGGGCCAGGCCAACCTCCAACACCCACGGCGTGCCAGCCAAGGTCAGGCAGGGGCAGGGGCAGGGCCGGCTGCTCAGGCATGGCAGCAGGCAGCCATGCCAGAACAGCAGGCACAGGCTTGGGAGAGAGAGTTTGAACCTGTCACGGGCGAGCAGTGCACATGGATAGAAAGCCAGCAGCACCAGCATCAGCAAGCAAGGGAGCACAATGAATGGGATGGTTATGACAGTCCCCCAGCTCCCGAGGTCTGGCAGCCGGAAATGGAGAGTGGCGACATTGAGCAAGGCTGGTGGGTACCGGCATCCACCGCATGCCGTCGGGGCGTTCGTCGACGCAAGCTATCCACCAAACGTAAGCCTGCACAACAAGTCAAGGTACCACAAGCAGCAGATGCTAAGGCGCTCCGGCCGCTGCAAGCTGGTATCTTGGCAGCAGGGAGACCGGTGGCGGTGGCGGCGGCCCGCACTTACGAGGCGGCGATGGCAGGCGTTGGCCGGCATCGGGCAAGAGGAGAGCCACAGGGCGTGCGGTTAGGCAGGCAGAGAAAAGTGAGTGTTTGATCGGCAAATGTTGAGCAACACTTGCTGGGCGATCAGCGGCTAACAATGGACGGGCACTAGGGCAAACAGCATGTGGCAAGGTGGGGCTCGTGGTGGGCAATGCTGAAAACCAAATGCATTGGAGCAGATTGAACCCCGTTTGCACACATCCACCGTGATGCATGTCACCCTATTTATCAACGTTCAGGCTCCAATGTGTTCAAGCACGACAGGCGAGACAACGCGACTGTGAAGCTGAGTCCCACTGGTTGTATGCTGCGTTGATGGCTTTCAGGCAGTCAGACTGAAGCCTGGTGTCGGCGCTCAGCCGCTCACCCAAGACATGCGGCGAGCCTTTCAGCACGTGAATCGCAAGGGCACCGAGTCTCAGCATGTCAGCAACTACAATGAGCCCATGTCAATGCGGCTGAACCAGACGCTGGCAGACAAGCTGGAACACCTGAATCGGCTGGCGAATGACGACAGCAAACTAGTGCATGCTCAGGTGAGGCTTTCCTCCACAATTCTACACTTCTGCGGCATGATTTGATGTATGTAGCAACTTGACGCTTGCGATTTCACCATGACTTGCCAACCTGTGCAGGTTCGGCGCGCTGCTGCAGTCCGCCGACACGACCAGCACCGCATTGCGGCACGCGTTGGCCTGGTGGTGCGCCAGGCAGCAGCGGAACAGCGCCGTGACCATGCAGCAGCGGAAAGGCAAGAACGATTGCAGCACCGGGCACAGGTAGGTGCTGAGATGCACAGGGCCCATGGAGGTTGAACAAAGTGGCCTACTCAATCTACATTTGTTTGCCCAGCTGCAAATCATTTCCAGCATCCAGACTTTCCCTGTCGCAGGTGTTTGACGAGCGTACAGCGGCGCGGCGGATGGTGCGGCTGCAAGGGCAGCTTTTCGCGGAGCAACGTTCAGAACATGCGCGAGTGGCAGCGCAGCAGGAAACAGCGCTCAAGGAGGCGTTCCTCGAGGTATGCGAGATAAACCTCGAAATTGGTGTGATGGGACCGAACGCCTTGCCATCCGTGTTTACAAGGCCAACCCACTAACCAAGGGCGGTCAGCAAACCGAGGCTTCAAGTTAACAGAAGTTAAGCTTGGGTTGCGCAGGAAGTGTGAAGTGCGTCTCGGGATACAGCCGATCATGAACAACAGAGCAGCTTGACATGAATGGTCTGCCAGTCTGGACATGCGAAGGCCAGTTGCAAAGGCCTGGCTGCAATGCTGGTTTTGTTTGGTCTCATTTTCAGGCCCTGGACGCGGAGAAGCGGCGTCTGGTCGCACTGCGCAAGGAGGGGCGTGGTGTGCCGCGCGTGGCATTGCAAGAGTACAGCAAGCAGCTCAGGTGCGTCTTATGCCGATTGAGTCGCTGTCGCACAGCTTAAGATACGGGACAGGAAGTGGTGGGCGGCCATTCGTCTCCGGGGCGTCACGTCAACGAACCAGGCCGGGCTCCTGTTTTGCAGGAATGCCGAGGCGCAGTACGCGTCTATGCTGCAGCTGGTGGAGGACGTCGCAGCACAGGAGCGCCGACTACGTTTGCGTGCCGAACGGGATGCACGTGAGGCGAAAGCTGGCGAAGCTAACGTTGTTGCAGGGGCGGCGAGGCAGCGCGTGGCGGACGTTCTTACACGCCTGGCAGCCGAGGAGCGGGCGGCATATGCTCGAGGACAGCTGGGTGGCACACAGGTCACCAGTCTAGTCAACGAGTTGAAGCGCATCGTTAGCTCATGAGAACGCACTAAGTGCATGGAGGACTTGAAACCTTGAACGTTGGTTTCAACAGCTTGTGACCTCGCCAACCACTTTAAGACAGGCTTGCAGGCAACGACGAGTCGCAGCAACCTTGTTTGTCATGAAATACGCGTAATTGAATAACATGGGCTTGGTGCAGCCATGGTATTAGTCAATTGCCCTGTTGAGAGTGGCTTTTCTGCACTTCATAAGGGTACATCACCATAGCTGATGTTTGCTGGTCCAGCAGGGGTAGCTGTCTGACACTGTAATCAAGCTATGACTTCATGGTGAACGTTTGAATACTGCCCGCCTTGCTCGCCACAGCAAGAGAAAAGAACACACTGATCGAATAAACGCCACATGCAGACCACTGATATCCACACCTTAGGGCGTGATACACCTATATCAGGCAGCTTACAAGGAGGGAGTGCACACCAGAAAGCACGTCCAACGTTACTCTCGTTACTCTAGACTCGCTTCTAGACTGGTACGAAGTTTTGCTGCCTGGTGATATCTTACAAGTTCGTGATGCACTGGCCGGATGCAAGGACTAGCTGCTGGACTTGCCCCACCACTGCCACAACGTACAGTGGCACACCTGTCAATGTCAAAACCTTCCTGCTCCGCTCTGATTGCACAGCTAAGAAATGCTTCAATGTCGATTCTTTCGGCGATCCAATCTGACTGAACAGCTTCGAATATGTTTCTCAGTTCTTGAGCGCTCATGCCAATTCTTACTGGCCAACCATAGGATAGCGAATAGTTTATCCACACACCCTGAATTTATCCAATCACCACTTGCCCAAAGTCGTAGTACAATGCACAATCACCCTGCTACTGTTGACAGCTGATCAGCTGTTCGAGTTCCAAGTCGAGGCAACAACGCGACGTGTAGCTCAAAATGCCTGCGTAATTACCTGATGGCGCTTGAGCCGCACGCATTTTAAATTAATTCTGCATGTTAAAGTCAGCAGGCTGCCATTTGAACCCTGTGGGATGTGATCAGAATACAGAAGCGTATCACAAACATTGATCAATCATCCTCTTCGCTGTCTGAGTCCACATCCATGGGCGGGTCCACCCAGTCCCTGCCCGCCTCGTTGGGCCCCAGGCGCTCGAGGATGGCGTTGCGCAGCACGTTCCTGGTGGTGCCGGTCAGGCTGTGGAGCAGCTGACCATTACGGTAGATGAAGAAGGTGGGCGTCACCTTGACCTTCATGTCAACCTGGGAAGGGCCAAGGAATCACACGTACTGCTTTGGGGCAGCCGAGGAACTCCCGGATGGACGACACCAAAAATCCAAATAAACGAGGATTGACACGCATGTCAAGCGGGGAACAACGCATGCAATGAGCCAGACAGAATACTCGTCTATCACTGTATGAGCCAGGCCAGGCAGAATACTCGTCTATCACTGCCTCAGTAACCCATACTTCATGTTCTTCAGCCCTCGAGCTCGTCTGTCCACAATTCAACATCCGCAGTGCTCAGCCTGATCTCTCAACAATACGGCATTCTTCTGCCTCAAGGTGTCTGGTGTGCACGTTTACGCTCTCACCCACCATCATCTTGCGTGTGTTCTTGTTCTCGTCGCCCATGATCTCTATCAAATGGCAGTCTTTGAATTGTTCTGCCTGCGACATGCAGCAGGCAGCACATGGCTGGAACGTCACCAGTTGCGTCTGCAGACATGAGCACGCTGCTGGCACAAGTGGCTGCGTCAAACAACGATTTTGCCTGTTCCGCAATTGACGGCCCAATCCAAGCTCTGCTTGCCCATGTTGCCTCCACTTACCAACGAATGGTACGTCAAAGCAAACTTCTTGCACGGCCTACAGTGGGATGATTTGGCCATCAAAACCTGCACCCAAAACAGCAATTGTTGTTGTCTTCTGCAGATGATGCCAGACTCTTGCCAACTGCGGAGCGTACCCAGTCTGTTATACATATGTGACTGATGCCAGTCTCTTATGCCCTGTAAACCATTGAAATCAATTGATCTGGGCTCCTGGCAGCAGATTAAGGAAGAGCGGTGACCTCAAGACCATGCTGCCCACGACACGAAGCATAGCTAGGAAGCCCATGCACAACCATGATTGAAGAACGATTGCTTACAGAAGGCCATGCATGGACTCATCCGCGATACTGGCTTACCGTCAGCTGTGGCTTTTGGGTGAAGTTCTGCAACTCTTCCTGGCTGTGGATGGTGAACGTCTTGCCTGGGCGATAGATGCCGTCTGAGATACTAAGTGGGTCCACCGAAACAGCACATACAATCCCTCTTCTGTTAGGAGAAGGCCCTGGCGCAATTGTCCACCCTGGCAGCTGGCAGCCTGGCAATCGCGAAGTTGTTATGTCTCCTTTCCTTTGAGTTGAGGACGCGCGAATCGCAGATGCGTTGCACGAGCTACTGCATTGCCGATGGAGAGGCTTTGGAGCTTGCCAGACTGGAGCAGCAGAAGAATGGTGCGCACAGGCCACGCCTTGGCGATCTAGCGCTTTGCATCTGAACGCCATGCTGATATCGGCCAGCGGTCTTCCGCTGCGCTAACATCTGCTGAACGCGAAGGGTTGAGTGCGCAAGGGTTAGGAAACAGCTGGTCCAATTAACCGCCAACGAATTTCCGTGGCCCTCCATGTAAAAAATAAGGTGTTTGCCAGTTCTGGGACAATTTGTGTGTGCGACTCACTAGTGGTGAAACGCGTTCCGGGTTATCATGAATCCTTATGATGTGTTGGGTGCGATAGTCCCAAGACTTGTGTATTTGTCAAGACACTCATTAGTTCCACATGGGAACAGGTGGGTGGACAGCGCGTGTTGTGGTAGACGGTGCATTGCCACTCATGTCAAACTTGTCCTTGTCCGCAGCTATGTCCGCATACACATCGTTGGTGTGCACATGGTAGCAGAGGCTGTCGGTATCCATGAACAACAGCCTTGTCGGCGTTTGCTGTTGAGCTTCTGCAGTTGCTGTGGACACTGCATGGACGTTGACACAGTAGTGTTGCGCTTTACTGCTTGAGTGTGTGTTTTGACTCGCCACACGTCTACTAACACACGCATCAGCACCTCATGTGACAACCAGGTGAGACTGAACTCACACATAACAGCACCGACCCCAGTGTAGTTCACAGGAATTGTCCCAGAACTGACAAACTTTTTTGTTCCCGTGGTGTGCCATCTCTGTTGAGTCAAGGTTGGCCAACGTTGGGTGAGATCACTGTGCGCTAGGGACAATTGCATGTTTGGGGCTTTTCCACGCTGATACCGCCAGGCCTCTCTCTCTCTGACAGGATCTGGCGAGGGAGATCACGACACATTATCAGGTGTCATGGAACCACAGCACCATCAGTTGTGGCCGTCTGCAGTTTGACATGTTGTTCAAATATGAGGTTTCTCGAATCACTTGTTGCTGCGCCAGATGATATATGACAAAACGCTCTTTGAATCCCCTTGGTACAGTGAGCTGATGTAAGGGCATCGTTACAAGTACAGGTGGCATGAAAATCCGGTCCCAGGGCATAAACTGGAAGGTCATAGGGTATCACAAACTGCACCAAACCGCAGTCAACCACATTGTTCATTCAACTGGTAGTCATTAGTTCATTGAAGTCGCAATGGCACAGGTATGGCTGCACATAGGCAACAGTAGCGGTGAGTGTCAGCGTAATCGAAGCGTCTGGTGAAGGCATTGCGACGGCATTGCAAGTGTCAAACTCCAGTTCCTTGAACACAGCATGACTCGGCGTTGTAATGCCTGTATACATCAGATTGAACAACACCAGACACTGTGGCATATATCCTCTGCCCTGGTCAAGCTGCCGTCCGGATTACCAAACCGTTCTTTCTGCTGCGTTACGCAGTCACACAATGAATAGTCAGAGACAGGCACTGACAGGCTCAAATAACTGCCGGGCGTCGTGGCACACCAGCGACAATTCACAGCGTGTTACAAGTCTTTGGACGGCTGGCTCAGCGTTGTTGTGGTTCTGGTGTCTTGGGAGGGCAAAAAGGCAGCCAGCCACAATACCAGGACGACCAACACCCTTCCTGCTCAATGATTTTATCTTTTGCGCCGAGGGGATGTGGCTGGGGTGCTGTTCCGCACAGTGGTTGTGCCTTTCCGCAGGGCCCGCTGCACCGCCTGCCTGGCCAGTGTCCTTACTTCCGCCTTGCTAGTGTCACTTTTGACTGGCATGCTGCCTCCGCTGGGTGTAGCTGCCTTGCTGCCCTCGCCCTGTGTTGCTGCCTTGCTGCCTTCCCGTGCAGTTGCTTTGGCCCCCTGGCCCCCTACAGCCGCCTTCCCAGTGTCTTCGCCAGCTGCTGCTGCCTTGCTACTTGGGCCTGCCACTGTGGCTTTGCCAGCATCCCGTACTGAGTTTGCAGCAGACGCTTTGCCATTGTTAGGCCCGCTCGCCGCTGTGTTTGATGCTGGCACACTGCGGCTGCTGCGCCCGCAGCTTGCTTCTGCTGACCTATTAGCAGCCGCTGCACGTGTCTTTGCGGCAACTGGTGCCATATCGGCCCCATCCTCAACCTCAGCCCGGGTGCGCTTGCGGGCCGCCACAGGCACAAGCATTTGCAAGCTCGTGTCGTCCTGCAACCGCATCGCCTCTGCCTGATTGAACCCGAGGTTGTGAGCAATGCGCTGCCATATGCTCTTGGCCGCGGGCAACGCTGGCTTGACGTCCGGTGCACGCTGTGCTACGGGGCGGACCCCATTGAGGGGCGCAAGGGGCGCGCTGCGCCGCCCCGCAGGAGCCTGTGACGGGGCTGGTGCCTCCGCAGCTGCAGGCGCAGCCGCCACCGTTTGATTCTCTTGAGAAGTTGTCTCCGCTGGCCCCGCTGCCGCTGCTGTCGTGTCAGATGGACCGACAGAGGCATGAGTCCGAAGACTGCGAGGTGCAGCTGCAACCGGCGTTTCAACAGGTGGTCGCTTTGCCCCACCGCGTGCGGCTCCGCCTCGCCCGTCCTTGTGCCCCACCTTTGGCCCACTGCTAGGCCCCTCATCCCTTGCCTCCTTACCCTTCCCTTTCCTTGCTGCGTCACTGGCAGCAGCCTTCTTGCTCGGCCCGGCATCCCTGGCCTCCTGAGCCTTCCCTTTCCCTGCAGCATCACTGGCAGCAGTCGCCTCCTTCTTCCCTGCAGGTGCCTCGTCGGCTGCTGCTGCTCCTGGTCGAAGCTTTTTCCCTGTCGGCGGCTTTGTTGCCTCACGCGCAGATTCGTCGCGAGTGCGCTTGCCCGGCCCCGCACCCTTCCGCCGCGCATCCTTTGCTGCCTGCTCGGTTGCCTCCGCTTCAACCTCCTGTTTAACTGCCACCTTCGTGCTAGCCGGGCCTTCGTCGGCTGCTGCTGCTGCCGTAGCCGTCTGAGTGCGTCGGCCTGGCTGTGCCGCGGTCTGGCGGGGGGTGGGCTGCTCATTCCGGTTGGCCTTGGCCTGAGGACGAATGCCCATAGCCCGTGGACCTTGCTTGGGTGGTGGTGCTGGCTCCTCCGATGCCCTTGCACCTTCACATCACAAACAGACAAACGAGCAGGCGATTGGCAACCATGACATGGATACGCCATGCTGCTCAATCAGGGACATGGTCAAGTTTAAATCAGCACTGCCACACGAACATGCGCACGATGCAGTGCCTCGAGCACACCCGTCATACGGGCATGTGAAGCTTGACAATTGCGATGGCACAGATGTTGCAACACATTTGCACCAGTGCCCATTGTATCATGCCACACACCTTTGTGTGCCGGTCGTGTGGTGGTAGCAGGTGGTGCCATTGCTGTGCGGGCCGGTGTTGGTGACTTGGAGAACCTGTGGACTGCCCGTGTCCCCTCCTGTTCGTCCTCCAACTCCTTCCAGGTGCGACGCCTGACAGGCGCTGTGTACTCATCCGGTGTAAGGGTGGCCAGGCGGGCCGCTTGGGCACGCGTGACGTGCTCTGGGGGCACCAACGGGAGCATGGGAGCCGAGGGCGGGCGGCCACGGCTCGCGGCCTGCGGCTGTCTGTGCTTTGGGGATGAAACATCGCGATCTGGTGAGTCAGGAGAGGAGACACGCTGGCGTTTAGCAGCACCACTAGCGGCAGTGGTAGAGGCCCCGGCAGGGGTTGCTTTTGGCGGCCGGCCGCGCTTGCGTGCTGGCTGGGCGGATGGGCCGGCGAGCAAGGTGCTGGCGAGTGATACTTGACCCTTCGGTTTGCCGGTGCCGCGCGATGCCTTGTTTGAGGTGCGCCGTGCTAGGAACTTGTTCGGTGGCGCTGCAGAGGCGATTGTGCGTTCTGTGGGCAGCTTACCCTGCACGTGATCAGTGAGAGGGATTGAAAGCATAAGAACAGGATAATGGAGGCCAGGAGACAGGGGGGGAAGAAGGAAGGGTGCATTTGTGGGCAGCCCACATCTTCCCCGCCCTTACACTGATAGCTTGTTGTTACACTTGGCTGTTGTCGCCTATTCTCAGAAAGACTGCATGACAACGGCCCCACATGCCGTCCCTCTGCCATGGTTGATGCTTATGCAGGCCCAGTACTCACCGATTTAAGCTGCTCCTTCCAGCCCTTGAGCAGCAGCTTCTTCAAACGCTCACGCTTGCGTACTTGGTCAGCCAGAGTGCGCAAAGCCTGCAAGGGGAAGGCGAGGAAAGCAGGTACAGCAGCTAAACAGCCACATCATGCAGGATTTTTGCACATTGCGCATGTGCAGACCTGGCCATGTGCAAACAAAGAGCCACTAATTCTAAGGCCGTCGCGGCACAATGTATGACCTTATATAGTGAGTGGTCAACGTGGTCTGCATATCATACTTAAGCCTGAGCCCTGCCATGTGCACCAACTCACCTCTAGCTCCCCCCTGACCCCCGCCAGTATCTCCCACGCGTCCTGGTCCGTGGCCCTGAGGCCCCTGCCGCCCCTGCTGTTGGCTGTCTCCGACACCATGAAGGGCATGTCGCCCATCTCCTCAGGCTCACTGGGGTCAGCGAAGCTCACGGCCTGTGTAGGCAACACCCGTTGGAACAGTTGAGGGACAGCAGCAGACCAGCAGGTGCAAGGGTAACAACCTTGGCCTGTGGACTCTGAAAGCGATAAACACTCCAGCCTAAGCCTTGGCTTCATAATACGGCATTGGCCTCGGCAAATGCAGCAGAATTGGCAAGATGGATGTGAAGAACAGCAAGTGCAGTTAGTGCTTGGGCGATCAACGGGCCTAGAAGTGTGTGGCGAGAGCTTGCATCTGGGTCATGTGCACACACATCGCACAGCCTGTGACCGCCTACCTTCCATGGCATTTCAAATCCCAGGTGCTGCAGCAGCGGCCATCCCACTGCCTTGCGCTTGGCCCTCCAGTGGTCGTACATGGCCTCCAGCACCCAGGTCTCTGCCTCGCCCATCATGCCCTTGACGGCGGCACTGCGGCTCAACACGGCCTCGGTGGCGGGAATGCGCGGGACCCTGCCGTTCTGTGGGGACAGGCAGAGAGCAGACAGCGATGTAACAAAGCAATCCGCAGGCTTGATCTATGATACAGGCTCCTGAAGGCAAGGCCAGTGCATCACGGAGGCTTGAGCAGAGAGAGTGCTGCCTGTCAGCTCGTAGGCTGACATGTACTGGGACGTATGAACATACGTCAGTTGCCTTCCGTTGCACACACATGGCAGCCAGTAAGCACGTGTTAATGGAGCAGCAAGTAGTTTCTGCGAAATCACAAGGTCTGCATGTGTGTACGAACTGCATGTCATAGCCCGGTCTAGCACTCTCTGTCGGTCGTTTGGCACCTGCATCATGCCGCACCTTGATGTCTTGCTGCCACACGTTGGACCGCTGCTTGAGCACTTCAAAATGCATATTTTCAAGCTTCTCGATGAGGCTTTCAAACAGGTCAGCTGACAGCTGGGGACATGCCTGCTGTCCCGAGCGTGCAGTGCGAGTGGCAGCCTGCACAGGCGGGCAAGGAAAACGGTTTCAGTGGCAGGCACGCGCACACATGCGTGCAGAAGGGCCTGCCAATTGTGCTTTGCATGGTGTGTTGCATGCCCACACCCTCGAGAGTTGAAACATCACTATACCGCTAAGTGGAACGCCTGACTGGCTTTCCTGCCCTGGACATGCTTTTCACAATGCATGCATTTATATTTTGCCACCTGGTCCAGCTGCACAGGTCTGTGCATGCGCACCATTTGCCAGACCAGCATGCGTGCCCCTGTCTTACCTTTGCTTGTATCTTGGCCATGCACTGCTCGTCGTCCGAGTCCATGTCATAGTCCGTCACGACCTGGGCCACTGTCTGCCTGACCCACATGTCGGTGTAACGGAAATAAGAAGCAGTGGACGGGTCCAGGGCAGAGTAGCGGGGCACGTCCCGTAGTGCTGCGAGGTTGGTGGTTTCGTAGTCTGCCACCTGCCTCACTTGTGGCACATGGATGACTTGGGAGGCAGCAGCTGCTGCAGCCTGCAGGGTGAGCAGGGCACATGGACACTGCATGGAGAATCTGTTTCATGCACCCCAAGCCCCCTGCATACCGTGAAGCTGCTCGTCGCAAGGAATGCTGTGGTTCGCCAAGGATGAATGCATTGAATGAGCATTGCAGCCTCATGCAACTCCATGCTGTGCAAGTGGCCGAAGTGTTTTTCTTTACTTTGACCTTGCTGGATTGTGTACATTGAACCCAAGGCTTACCTGCTGCTTTTGCTCTTGAGCAAGTACTTCTGCCTCTGCTTCCTGGGCCCGGAGAAACTCAACAAGGGCTGCCTCAAGAGGCTCTCCATGCCCGTCCTTTCTGGTACCCAAAAAAACAACGGGGAGGCGTTCCTCCGGATTGATAGGCCTGGGACGGATACTCCGCCCCTGATTAGGAGGAACCCACACTAAAGGCTGGTTGGCTGTCATTGGATGGACTCTACTGATGAAGTTGCAGTCCCATGCTGCGGCACGTCATGGCTCCCCAGGTGGCGATACAGCTGGACAGCGCTGTCTGGAACCTCAACTCATACCCTGGTATGATCTTGTGGCCTGGGCTGCTGGACTCGGTGCGCTGTCAAAACCCTGTAGGGCGGTCAAAACTTGGGTGTCGCAGACTCGATAACAATATCTATGTGAGTATGTTGTACCATAATAATGCGCTACGGGAATGGTGGTACAGCGTGCTGCAGTCCAAGACGCAATAGGCTCGCGAAAATGTTGTTCAAGTGTGTCAAGCGGAGAGTTGTGAATGAGCTTGCAATCACCAGGTTCTTGGCATCATGGCTGACCGTCAAACCGCTAGGCTGCCATTTTTTGCCCAGCTTAGCGGTTTCTGTCTGGCGGGTTTTGGGTGTGCCAAATGTTTGATGTTTCATGATTGCCGCGAGATGTACGCCAGATTATCATCGTAGCTGCACACATCAATCGCACTTGTGGTCCATGTGATGGGCGCCTCGTTGGATACCCTCGTCGTCTCTGCCAGTGATGTCTCATTCCGTTCCATAAGTTGAACAATCAGCTCTGCTAGGTGCCCTACTGACAACGAGCAATGGTCACATAATTGTGGCTGGGCAGCAGCGTACGATGCAGGGACAACTTGATGGCAGCTTGCCGGCTGGTGGCACCCATGCAGCATCACAGATGGACGTGGTGAGCTTGCGGATTGTCAAACGCTAGGGTTCATTTCAGTACGACAAGAGATGCATCCTGGGATGCATGATGAGGTCACCATCAACATCAACACACTGCCTTACGTATTCTACCAGACAACCACGGACGTGGCCCTGTGTGGGGTTGATATGCAGTGACAGCCATGATGGGCTGATAGTAATAGTAAGGCCAAGAGGCCATGTTCCTCAGTACAACAACACATGTGCACCTGCGCCCTGCCAACTGTGCAGCTAACAGAAGCACTGCAGCTGTTGGACGCCATCCAGGCTCTGGTAGCCGGTGCTCCGCCAACCCGGGACCCTGGTGTGTTAGCTCACGTGCACGCCAAGCGTCCAGTCCCGCCCCATGTCACAGGGGGCCCAGGCATGCTACAGGTGGGCGACAGGCAGAGTACAGCTGATTGCAGAGCACTGCCACACCTGTGGTGGGCAAGTCGAGCAGCCAACTAGCAGCTGATTCATGGAGTGGGTGCTGTGGGCATGTTCTCTTGGTGATAAAAGAGCACTAGCGAGACGGTGTAAACTGGCAAGCATGTGTTATAGGTGTGCAGGTGTGCAGGTGTGCTTGTCGGGTTTGGTGAGATGCACGTGTTGGTTTTTAGAAAAGGCAAGGAAGCAAGCCGTGCTTTGCTGCGTTTTCAGGAGCCCACTGCTAGCACCATTCCCAGTCTGCCGCTTGCAGCAGCAGAAGGCGAACAATCAAGCCACCTACGTTGCAGCAAAGCGGCAAGCGGCCAGCCTGGCAGACATGTTGAGCCACCAATCACGCAGAACATGGCATGCGGCATTCAGGGCCGGCCACAATGCACACTGGGTGCGCACACACATGGTGCATCGTCGTCCAGTTTGCCAGCGGGACTGCGCCCCACAGACCCCTCACAGCTGTTGCTACCTATCCCGTCCAGCCTATCCACTTGTCATGGTCGAACAAACAGCGTATCAGCCAGCCCACTGCCTGCCACAGATTCAACCAGAATAACTGTCGGGCAGCCAGACACATCCCCGTCCCCTGAGCCATCCGGCACACCCACCTCCACCCTCGCTGACCCTACAGCTTCTAAACCGGTGCAGGACTTGACTCCACTACCTCCGTCTGTTCAGCTCAATCCACCAGTGCGGCTTGCTGCACCCGTCACCACAGCTCCTGCCCCGGACGATTCACCGCGCGCGCCCCCACCCTTGCTGCTGCCTTTGTCCGCTTCCGCCCGCCGGCCGACCCATGCAGATGACCTGGAGTGCGCTGCGCACCCCACCCCTGGGCCCAGGGGCCTGCTACACATGAAGGAAAAGGTGACCATGGGCCGCAGCCGCACCATGGTGCGCTCCAGCATGGACTTGGAGGACGGGCCGCCAACTGCTGGCAACGTGAAGGCCGTAAGGTTTGACATGGAGTCACCGCCTCTGCCGCGGGAGGCGGCCAAGGCGGTCGCTCAACAGGAGGCCCACGCTGGCAACCTTGGATTGAAGTTGTGGTGAGCGCTGGTGGGCTGAAGGAATGCGTATTGAAACTGGTGGTTGGACAGGCTTGTACAGGTAACCGTGTGAAGGATGGCGCAAGGAAGGATGGTATAGAAGAAGAAACTTTGGGCAGACGGATTTCAGGCAACCTCTATGCCATGGTGACAAGGGCGCCCTGACAGCCTGATGGATTGAGGCTCTAACAGGGGTGATTGGCCCTGTTCGGAGTGGACACCCGGCACATCTGGGCCAGGCCAGTTGTGCATGCAAACAGATGGCGTACAGTTTCAGCATCCAGCCCACGCCGCTGCCCGTGCGGTGCCCCACAGGACGGGCAACAAGAGCCAGGCGGAGGTGCCGCGTCTGGGCGTGCGGCTGCTGGAGGCACGCGGGCTGTCGGACAGCGGAGGGAGGCCACGCAAGCTGGACCCGTTTGCGAGCGTCAAGTGCGAGAAGAAAGCTTACGTGACACGAGTGGAGGCCAAGGTGGGCTGGGCGATCTGCGTGTTTGGTTGGTGGATTGGGTGTGGGGAGGGCTGGGTGGGTTGCCTGTCCGTTGTGAATGCCTTGATTGCACCTGATGCTTTCGCTTGGTTTGACATTTACACCGCCCTGGCACAGTCAAATTGGCACTACCTGTCCAACTGGCACTGCCTCAGGCCTTCAGTCCGGGAAAGGCTACTCGGCGGGGAAAGGGGGAAATGGGTCGCCTGTTGGTTGTGGAGGGCCAGACTGTCTGCGGCGCCTGAGCTTGACACAGCCTGGCTCAGCCCTGGTTCAGGCTCTCTGTCCAACATTGCACTGCCTGTGCACAGGCGGTCGAGCCGGCCTGGGACGAATTCTTTGTATTTGAGATCCGACACCCGGCGTTTGCGGTCCTGCGTGTCAAGATATTTGATAAGATGAGCTGCTGGCGACCTAAACTTCTGGGGGAGGTGCGTGGGCGTGTGATGATGTGCAGGCCAAAGCGATCAGTACTTGACAGAATAGATTGTTCCCCAAAACCCGCAGCTTGTTTGAACCCTGTACCTACAGGAGCTGGCAGTGTCCACCTGTCGTGCATCGACCTGGTACTGGAAGTTGTGTCTTGAGCTGTGCGGCGCATACTGATAATGCTTTGGGTGAGGGAACTTAGCGTAATTCAGGAGAACGTGGCCATGCTGTGGCGCAGGGCAGACTCATCCCAGCCCGAGGAAGGCTCTCACATGGGTGTCTGCTCCTGTCTGTCATCTGTCTCAGGTGCGCATCCCGATCAAGAGCATCAGCGACCTGCCCACGCGGTACGCCCAGCCCATGTGGCACCCGCTGTGCATGCGACATGGAGGGGCGTCACAGGGACAGGTGGGCGGACACGGGCGCTGCAAACACACGCACCAGAATTCATAGTCAGACACGGCCGAGAGGGACAGCGGGAAATCATATTCTCTGCATGACTGCTCTCATGGAACATCGGTGGAAACATCCCAACACTGTTAAACTATTCATGACTGCACTCTCCGGACAAGAAGAAAGCGACAGTGTAAGAAGTGATTGCTTTTGTGGTAGTGCACTGTGAGGCAACAGGCAGCAGAAGCGTTCAAAAACGTGTACATTACTTGAAAGGAGAGGCAGGAGCTCACGTGATATGACCGACGCATGCTAAGCGACTTCATTTCTTCCTCATGTATGCGGCTCTGGTGCAGTTGGCAACCATGTGTGTGAGGTCACGCGTGTGTGTTTGGCCTGCAGGTCAAGCTCCAGCTGTACTACCTCAACACGCGAGTGCACCGTGCGCTCAAGGTCATGTGCTGCACGTGGAATGTGGGAAACGAGGTGGGTGGCCTGACACGTGCCTGGTTCTTCCAACAACGGTTCCCGTAATTGAGTTGAAGGGCGCTCGTTTGCATGTTTGGCAAAAGATAGCATCTTTTGAGCCCCTTCACACAGCAATTACTCAAGGACTCCTCTGCATGTCAATGGCTGCCATGCTTTAAGACCTTGGCGTACCAAGTTGGTTCCGTGATTGCACACAGCTTAGGCACAATAGCAGCCTCATCAAGCCGTGCTGTTCCGGTTCTTCTGTGCCTGCCAGGCCCCCCCGGAGAGCTTGAGCCCATGGCTTAGGGGCGTGGACAAACTGGAGCATGACATAGTGGCCATAGGTGAGTTGCTTCAATCCAATCAACCACATCAAACTGCACCCACATGGCGCCAGCCATGGACTGTACTGGAGTCGTTTGTCCGTACATAATGCTTGTGATTCAATGACTGTCGTCCACAGCATTGTTGCATTACTAATCTCAGCTCGGTCGCTGCTTGTTTGTTGACTTTTCCTCTGGCTTTGCGCACTCTGCTTGTGTGGTTTCACTGCTGTGTATTGTGGTTGCTGTGTGCCTCCTGTCATGCAGGGGTCCAGGAGTGCTCTTATCGTGTGAAGGACGCAGCTGCCAGAGCAGATGCATACGAGCACCTGGATCAACGCATGAGTGGATGTGAGAGAGGGTGTGACAGGGATGTTGCAATGATAGGTGTGAAAGGGCACGGGGGTACGGCTCAGGTGGCGTGGCGGGGTGGGTCAGTGCTGGAGACTCGCCACGCTGAGCTTTCTGAACCGGCATGCAACCCAAGCAGCCCTGCCCAGGCCTAGGAACACACGGGTCTCCCGTTGTATGCTGCATGTGTGTGCTTATCCATGAGCGACTTGCCCAGCGCTCAATGCATCTTGCCAGCAACTGAGACTGCTCCGGGCATGCCGTTTTTGAACACTAGCCACAGGGCAGCGTGTCACCAGCCACAGGCACCAACCCACATCCACGCTTCCCGGCATGTTGGCACCCAATCAGCCGCACGCAGGCAGGTATCTGACAGGCATGTGGACGTGAATGCATTTAACAGGTGTGCATTCATGCCCAGGTGTGCTCGTACACGCAGACCTGAGTACCTCCGGCCCCATCACCGTCGACCCATCCATCCTCCCCACAGGCGCCACAGGCGAGCCGCACACACACATGTCGCGTGCCAACACCACGCACCCGGACTTCATTCTGCCGCCCGCCAACACCCTCAGCCCGTTCACATCCCCCTCCAGCCCCTTTGGCTCCGCCGCCCCCGCCATGCCCTCCTCCCGCGCCCCCTCCCCCGCTCCCGCCACCCCCCTACGTGGCCCCTCACTTCCTCCCAGCCCCTTCTTGCACCTCACAGTCGCTTCCCCAAGCCAACCACGCAGCCCTTTAGGCAACCAGCAAAATCCTCACGTGGCTCTGCCCCACCCATCAAGCTCTGACCACACGCCATCACACAATCCATCACAGGGCCTGCCTGTGCATTCATCAGGCGGGGCGACAGTGGCAGAGGGTACATTCTGTGAGGCCTCCTCCCGCACGTTCTTCAACCTCGACCCACAGACCCCGCTGGCGGCACCAGCACATGGCACGCTGTCAATCCCGCACTCCGCAGCAGCGTCCAGTCAGCAGGCTGCATTCATGCTTGACCATGGTGGGTTCACGCAGGGTTGATGACCTAGTTACAACGCTCCTGGCCTGCGCAGCGAGAGGATGAAGCCTGGTCCACCTTGTCTCAAGTCTACAGCTCATGCGAGTCTGGTTCCATGACCAGAACTTTCTGCTGCGTTGGGGCTTGTTCCAAGCATCATTGATCCTCGGGTGTTCAGCTGCCTGGGTGTGGTGGCTTGTCTGTTCCCTGGTCTGTTGCTGTCGGGTGCAATCTGTTATGCCTGAACACCTGCCACTGTTGAGTGCACTTTTCACACAGATTGTCTGAACACTTCTCACACAGATTATCTGAACACTTCTCGCACAGATTATCTGAACACTTCTCTCATAGATTGTCTGTACACTTGAGATGTTTTGCAAATGGTCTTGCTGCTTTGCAGGTCGCAGCGGGTTCATGGACGATGAGGGACCCATGTCAGTTGAGGGACCCATGTCAGTTGAGGGACCCATGTCAGTTGAGGGACCCATGTCAGACCGGTCCATGCACGACCTGTTCACTGCAGGGGTCAGGGCACAGGCCAAGAGAGCGGTGGGTCATGTTGCACCCGGTCGCAGGGTAACAGCAAACCCGTGCTTGCCCTTCTTATGCCCTGTGGCATCTGCTACTCTGGGTACTCCGTCACAAGAATTTGCTTGGCATGGAAAGAGTGAGGGCTCGCCCACATGCGCTTGTGTGCATGGCATTGCTGCTCATTTTCCCTGTTGCCGTTCTGGCAAGCAACTTGTTTACATGCGTCTGTTGGTGCGTGTGGTGCAGGACGCTGAGTCTTCCATGCTGAGCAACATCCGTGATGTGTGGGAGGACAAGCTCAAGGAAGCCATGGGAGCGCACTACTGGATGGTGGGGCAGGGGCATGCATTGAACAGGGAACTCTTGCACGAGATGGCCGCACACCTTAAATAGAAAGAAGCAACAGCCATTCTGGTGATGATTGCGTTAGATGCTGTCACATGCCACTTTTTGTTGATGTATGAAAGATAACATGGTCCAAGTTGGGGTGCACCTGCTGGTGAGGCAGCCAGACGCTTGCATTGCAACTTGATGCTTTCAGTTCCACTCTGGCGCACACTCACACGCACACACTCACACGCACACACACACACGCACACGCACACACACACGCACACACACGCACACACACGCACACACACACACACACACACACGGGATTTTTCCCGTGTAAGAGGAGGCTCAGGCCGGGAACC
>QAXH01001207.1:0-11688 GCA_004335635.1 Chloromonas sp. AAM2 | reverse complement strand
CGGTCCGCTAAATTACGTCTCCAGCCTGGTTCGTCTGAACATGATGCAGCAAGCGCTTTCTCTCTCTCGGACTAGATAGTAATAATAATGGTGGTGGCATGATTAACCTGAGTGTCCACGGCTCACCACGGCCAATGTGACCACGTGACCAATGTGAGTGATTCCATTTGCAGTGCTTCATGTCTGAGGAGAGATCACGAGGGGCACTGCACGCTCAGCAACAATGCAGAAGCAAGACAGGAAAACAGGCAAAGCACAGAAGAGTTTAGCTAGCACGGGTTCAAGTATCACACGAGCACAGAGACTTGGTATCAGGGAGGGCGTCACAACACACTGCCCTGACCTACCCTGAGCATTGCTGACAACCCTGGCTCAATGCATTCAATGCTTATCATGGATAATTGGCTAAAATGGATTATCATTGCGGCAATGGCGGTATAATTCAATTAATAATTTTATGTTATCAATAATTTTGTTTTTTAATCCAATGGCGCGCCCTGAGCTTGCTCTCACTTGCCTGACACACAGTAACTTGAGCAGTTTGAACACCAGACTGCCTATTGCCACTTTGCTGTTCAACGTGCTTGTACATCGTTGCAAGTCATGTGCCCATAACCACGGCAGCTGTTGTCAGCTTTAGAAACTGGTGGCTTGGACTTGCCTAGTAGCGTCCTATCCGCTGCCTACTGCACCCCTCTGGTGCTGTCCAGGGCAGCTGTAGATACTGTACACGCTAAAATGCCCAACAATGCATATGTGTTTGACACGTATGTTATGATGGACACTTGAAGACCTGGCATGTCATGGACTGAATTGAAGATCGTTCTGATGCACCTTGACTGATGTGCTGCAAGATGAATCACGGAGACGGTCTACAGTGACAGTCCCTATTTCCGATCGGCTTAGTACCCGATCAGCCTACGTGATCTTGTCAACCACAAATAATGGCATCCTTTAGTAGCAGTCTCCGTAGCCGCATCCTCAGCGATGGCCTCCAGCATGCCTTGGGTCGCTGACAACGGTTTCTCTGGGTTGTTACAAGGTGGGAGTGCAGCACCAAAAAGACGTTTGCCAGTTCTGGGACAATTCCTGGGACTGGCATTAAAATCCGGGTTTCAATCCATCCTCCAATCATTCTTTTAATACTGTGGTTCCTGTCTCCTGATTTTGCTGACTTAGAAGTGGCAACGCACCGTCTACCAGAACACGCGGTGTTCATCACGTGCACACACAATGCTTCAATCAATTCACAACACTCCCAGAAAAAAGAAGTTTGTCCCAGAACTGGCGTTAGTTCACAACACTCCCAGGAATTGTCCCAGAACTGTCAACTTCTTTTTTTCCCCGCTCGTCTGCTGACTGTAGACCTATTTGCTGCTGAGCTGTGACTGCGTCGAATTCGCTCAAAGCGATGATTATAGCCGGAGAATTGCACTCGAGTTGAATCAGCAGTTTCCATCAGGAAGCTCATCTAATGGTCATACCAGATGTGACACCATGCCAGGTAACACAGTCCAACTTCTATTTCTAGTGTATAATCAGTACTGCTACAGGTTGGGAGATGCAATAACGTCAGCAAAATGCTGGACGTGTCCGCCTCTAGCATGCCAGGCAGGAAACACGGCACCTGGAGGTGTATACCAGATACCAAAGCTCAACCCATAAAAGCACACTCTGCCAAGCCAAATTAACTCACGAGCACGTATCCCTGACCATGCAGTCCCCGGAAGGACAAAGCGCAGTCCTTAGTCAGGCCGGACACGCCATGCAGTCCTCACTGCCAACATGCTAAGCAGCATATGTGGACGCCATGATGGCAAAGTACGGCAAAAAACACTTGGGGCTCAGATAGTTCGGGATCAAACAGAACAGCAGGTTCATGTCATTTCGTCCCTGCTGTGCACTCGAGCCAAGCCAGCAGGGACCACCACTTGGCTTGTTCCCTGCTGGCCAAGCCTCGAGTGCCATGCAAGGGTCTAAGTCTCAACTGGGCGATTGTTCAGGGCGTCCACGTATCAAACTCAACCACTGTTCTCACTCCAACAGCCTAGCCAATGCCTTGAACAGATTCCCCGTTTGCCATGTGAATGCCCAGATTATCATCAAAAGCGTGCGAACAATCACCACACGCCATAACACCCTGCCCACGGTACACATGATCTTGACCTAGGTCAAGATCCTAGGCGAGTGACGACACAGGTCACGGGAACAAAATTGCAGCAGAATGCTGGTGCCCTCCCTATCTAGCTGGTCATGTTTGTGCTGTTTGGTGTAGCGAAGCTTTACCTGTACTCCACAACACTCATGATGCTGAGGTGTCTCCTGACCTAGTCTGGAATGGAAGTTGCCGCTGCCAGCCTGACAGACAAAGCTGCATGCTGGCATGCTGAAGTCTAGACATGGTCTTGCATACAGATGAGCATTGCCCGCTCGGTCTGTGGTTTGGGACTCACAGCAAAACTATGTCACTCGCTGCACATCCCACTTGAAACGCTAGCTGATGCAGCAGCAGGATTTACCCTCCAAGTGCTGTTCGCCATCATCAGAGTACTCGGATTCACTGCATACGTCAACAGAGGGGTCAAAGATCAAAAGGGGTTGCCTTGCTTAGGAAGAGCATGCTGCTTAGGAGGCTGTTCTGCTGAAGGGGGCATTGTGTGCTCCAACGTAGTGAAGGGACTCACCTCGCTTCAAACTCGTGCACAATCGCCAAGTCTCTGCCATGCAAGTCCACCCATGATATCGTCTTGCCATTCTGTAAATCTCGGTGAGGGTGGTCATTGGGTCTTGAGGGCTTTAAGATCGACCTAAGCTCTTGAGGCGCCTGGGTGCCCAAAGCCTCAATTCGCTCTTCATTGAGTGGTTGCGACGCATCTTCCGGACATATGTGCACCTCTCCATTCGCGTCCGGCATAAGGGCTCGTACACAGAGGCCGTCAATGCCTACATCAGCGCTTTTTGAACCAAAGTGGTGTCACGCCACCATCCAGCTCCAGGCGCCAGGATACCGGGGTCGCCTCAGGTGGTCAAAGCCAGCACTGTGGTTTGGGATGGTCGTGGCAGATGTGCTTGTAAGGTCAGCATTACCCGGCGTTAACGCCAGAACAAGGTACTTCTCGCATATAATTGGGACGACAACAGAGCTTCCAAAAGCGACAAGTTTCTTCAAGCCTCTAACATTGTCACGTGACACAAGCAATTAGTCCGTTACTACAATCTTCCTTTTGACCTGCACGATTTCGCGATCCTGCTTACAGACGGACCACTGCACCTCAGTTACCATGATCGGATCTGCAGTCGGGTTTGGTTGTGCTATGCACAATGGCACCTACTGTACCACTAAAAACTACACTGGCATCTGTCGTGCCTGAAGCCTGACCATGTGCCTCGTGCACCGCAACTCATGGAGGAGCAGCTTCATCACATGTGCACTAGTGCTTTGCCACCAAGGTGGTTCACATTTGCCACCAAGGTGGTTCACATGAGGGGAGGGATTCTAGCCCGTCCAACCTACACGTGAAGGGGATATAACAAGAAGTTTGCCAGTTCTGGGACAATTCCTATCAATACCACTGGAACCGGTGTTGGTAATGGGTGTTGTAGTTGCAAAGTGTGGTTGGGTATATTGTTGAGTTTGCAGACGTGTCACAGGTGTGTGTCTCTATCCCCCACAGGGTTAAGTGTGTTCCACAACCAAACGAAGAGGTCGTGTTGGTACACGGTGTGGTGCCTTTTCTGGGACAGGTTGTTGTGCATAGACAAGAAAGAATTCGCCTCATGGTGTGTGATCAGTCAGTTGTGATCGATACCCGTGCATGTCACAGCCAACTGTCACGAGCCAAGGACAACTGCAACTTACATTTGGAACAACTGGCTAAACGGATTTGCTACTCAACATGCAACCAGCACATGTCAAGCTAGACAAGCCAAGGCCCTTTGAATCCATTGTTCCCTAGATCCTCAACGCTGAACAATTGATGCTAGAAAAAATCGGCACTTGTAGGGCTGTTACTACTGCGAATTTACAAACTTGCCTTGCCTCGTCACCACATGTCACCTGTTTTAAGCCATGTCTCACAGTCTTGGCTACTGTCATGTCAATCATCAATCTGGAACTACAGACCTATTCGCACAAACTGTCCCAGAACTGGCAAACTTCTTCTTTTCGTGTTGACGCCAATACTGAGACTGTGCGAGGGAGGAGGTGTAAAAATAAATAACTTGTCAGAGATCCATCACAAGAGGGGAGGAATTCCAACCCGTCCAACCTACATGTGAAGGGGATTGCAACACACCAATAGTAGTGGTGGTGGCCAACACCTCGAGGTGCTATCCTGTCCGCATACCTCGTTAGACCCAAAAAGGGGCCTGAAAATGTGCAAATCGTTCGATGTTCATAGTTTTTCAAATGCCATGTCCATGCGCTGCCGAAGTGGTGTCAATATGTAGCCATAGGATCGACAGGTCACACATCAAGAAGGGAAGCACACAGTATCATATCATTATGTTGATGTGTCCCAGAAGTGGCACTACGCGGTCCACCAACATCACACAGTCCATACCCTGGTAGAAAACTACTCTCATGGTGTCAGTGTACCACTTCAAAACAGGAACTGTCCCAGAACTGGCAAACAACTCCCTTTTCCCCTTGCGCTGGTGATCAGCAATGCTGACCTCTACGCCAGAACTCATCAACCTGCCATTAGTGCCCTACTCAGAAAACACAGGCTCAGGTGGCTAGGCCACATGGGACGCATGCCTGACACTTCCAGCGTCAAACGTTTGCAACCTTTCCAGCTCCACAGGGCCAGCAGGCTGTAGCAAGCAGAGGCAGGGGCGCCCCACTTTCGACTTGCAACCGTGTTGCCAGTGATGACATTCGTACTACCAGTGACCTTGCTTGGCTTAACGATTGTCAGGCGCGTAATTCTTGGAGAGATATTGTGTCTAGCTGCGGTACCGTGGGTTGAACCATGAAAAGCCATGTAATGATGATGATGATGCTGGTGTTGATATGTAGCCATAGGATTGACAGGTCACACAGTCGTTCTTCTCACACTCTGACGTCGTTCTAATTGTCCAAATCCAGGCAGCCTAATGTCGGGTTCCGTTGTCCACAAGCACTCACTCGTTCGCTTTCATGCACTTCGGTTAGTTTCTGGAATCAGTCAAGGGGGCAGTACTCCAGGCAAGTGTGTGTGAATCACATATGCACTCATCACGCCCATGGGTGCCAGATGTGCCCACACAACAAGGTCAGATCCACAACAACTGTGCTCAGAAGATGCGTGCCCAACAGCACACAACTCTAAGGACTTCAAGGCAGAGTTAAAAACTATGCTGCTGTGGGTTTTGGATGCCCAGGGGGTTTTGTCACCAGTGTATCTGTAACTTGTTACAGAACAAGAAAAACACTAACGACTGCACAAGCCTGTCATGTTCTCTGTGCCCGGCCGATCTTACTAATCTCGGTCGCAATGTATGAACATGTCGACCATGCGACAGGAATGGCACGTCAGGCTATCGGAGCACGCGAATGACAGTGATCAAGAAAGTTTTCCCCACAGCATAGCAGAACTACCTAAACAAGCAATCAAGCCATGAGACAGGCATGTATACACATACAAAGCATTCCAAAGAACATCAAAACTATGGCTCGACTGTGTTTGCCAAACCAGACACACAAGAAAAGTGACGCGCTTGCATTCCTGGAAGCATGGTGTTGCTGGACCAGATTGCAAACATTGCAGGTCGGCCACAAACAGAGAAAGAATGCTGAAGCTGCTCGTGAGTCACGGGGCTTGCACTTGAATACTATTGCATTCACAAGCTGAGCGTCCCAGCCCTTCTGCGCCGGTGGAAAACGTCAGCAGGCACCATCAGCGTGTGGGCATAGAAGGATGTAAAATGTGCTGATTGGTTGAAAGACATGCCACACACACCAGACCACATTAACATGTAGTCTTTAGTGGCTGGTGGGCAGAATCCGCATTTCAGGGCTGCAGTGACGAACCTGCTCCATTTGGCTTCCATCACCAGCCTGTCCCTAGCATATGGAAGGGCTACCACTCACTGGCAAACTGGTCGTTTGGGTATGAATTGCAAGCTTCTTTGGGAGGCAAGCTGACAGAAGGGAAATCAAAAGCTCTGCAGGCCAGCATACTTGCGCAGGCGCTCAGCAGTGAGGAACATGATGACGGTGTGGGGGCCCAAGCGAGCGTAGCTGGCACTCCATCCCTGCAGCGAGGAATGCAACATCACACACTCGACAACGGCATGGTGGCGGACGACACCCTTAGCAACGGTAACCAAAGCCCACACGGAATGTCACCAAGCTGAAGTGCTTTAGCAGGACTGCGCAAGGCACACTGTCCGCTCGTATAACATTGTGCACGCTGGTTGACTACGTTGGTGTGTTGTGCGTGAAGCGGTCAATTGCTGATCCTGGCTATGCTGCTGATAGCATACCCACCTTCATAAACCCCATAAGCCCATCCTTGCGGAAAACGTCACGGGCACACTGCAGGGCCCCACTGTAGCGCGAGCCGCCCACAAACATGCGTGTCTTGACCACGTCCAGAGGGTTGGTGATCGTAGTGGTAACCAGGCCAGCAATCATGGAACTGGTGAAGTGTGTGTGCGTGCCGTCTGACCAGCCCGTGGTCACGAGGACAGCACGCTTGATCTCATCATAGGTGGCACACTGTGCAGCCGTTAGCACTGCCGAGCGAAACAACCCAGGCATAGCCCCCTTCCACAAGCCCACCACACCGTCTGCCTGTACCACGGCACGGATGACAGCTGCAGAGGTCTTGTGTGCGCCTGGCGTTCGGCCGGCAGCCTGCGATCACGGTATGGTAATGCATCAACCCCAATTGTTGGCCACGATACACATCGTAACTTGATTTGATTAGTTAACAAACACGGCAGCCTCTTTTGTTTCCGCCATACTCTTCAAGGAAGGGGAGCCAGTGCGCCAGCCACCGAGCCTGGCACACACCTGCAGACGAGTCTTGACCAGCTCAATGGGGGAAGTGACAGCCGCAGCCAGGCCACCACTCAGACTGCCAGACAGAATCTTCATCTCAAGGCCGACTGGCTTGTTTTCACCTGAGCACGAATGAACATGCACACACGTTTTGAGTGGCAGCGTCACCATAGCCCACAGCACGCTAAAATCAATAGCTTTGCTCAAACACATCCCTTGGAAGTAGCGCCACTTGCAGTAGCAAGCCATCCGCAAAAGGCATTGTGCAACCAGCAAGATCACACGCACCTGCTATCAATGTCTTGATGGGTGTGTAAAGTCCCAAGCGTGCGCCTCCAAAGAAAAAGCCGCGTGCCAAGGATGGCCCGAGACCACTCCACAGCGCTGTCACACCCTCTTGGCGGAGCACGTTCATACCAGTCTGCACCTGTGTGTGCAATCACGAGGAAGCACAGGTCTGGCGCAGGCAAGGTTACGTCTGGCCGGTGAACGCTGACTGCGGCCGTGATCTTGGGTACGATGACGCCGTGACCTCATCGCCCTTGTTGCCTGCTTCATCGCGCTGGTGCTAGCTGGATAGCTTTGCCCTTACCATGCCCGGTGGCTTGACGCCTTCAGCCAGACGGTTGCGCTCAAGTTGAAGGCGCACTTTGACGACATCTAGCGGGTTTGTTGCTGTGTTCGCACATCCGACGCTGATGCCACTGGTCAGCAGCTCCGTCAGGATACGGGAGGGTATGAAGGCTGTAGTCGCGGCCACTGCGGCCAAGGCCGCAGATCCAGCTGCCACTCCACTTGGGCTTGACGCCACTGCCGCAGCAGCCTGCTGGCCTTGAGTCACGCCCTCCATGGCAGCCTGTGAAGAGCCGGTTGCAGAAGGTGACATGCGTGACCACAGGCCAGTATGCAGGCTGCTGGACGGGTAAATGGCCAACACGGGTTTCGGTTTGCTGAGGTGTGCCGCGTCACACATTGAGCAGAGCCACCACACCGGTGATGTGAACTCAGCTCGTGCCTCGATGCGCAAGCTGTCTCGACATGATAAGGCGCCACCCTTAACCCACCTTTTGAGCTATTCCAGCGGTACCGCTCATGTCGAAAATTGACTGATTTGACAGTGGCTCCGACAATGGCCAATGGAATGGCTGACAAGAGCAAGCGATTGAAGAGCGTGAGGTAAGGCGCTCTTGAATCGTCAATGCAAATGGGGCTGGGTCAGAATGCCGGCTGCAACAGCTGTTAAGCTTGCTCTGAAAAATGTCTGCTTGTGCTTCGAAGGACTGTGTGCGCAAGCAAGCTCTTTAATCAGTGTACGTTGTGTTCTTGTGCCGTCGTATGTAAAGCTGGAGCACAGACGGAGGAAACTTTGTGTTTTGTGCAGAACGGACTTTTGCTGACACAGCACAACAGTTCTTTGCACTTTTCCGATGACTAACCACCCACCTCTGCTTCTGCAGCCTGCTGACGGCGCAATCACATTCGTCACATGTGCGCAAACTTTTGTCTTCTGTACCGAAGGTCGCTGTGGCGCCCTCTCCTTTCTTGTGGGTCCTTTCAACATGGACGAGTTCTTTTGGCTCGGCTTCATTATCCCAGGGTCCTCACTGTTGCTGTGGCCTCAGCCCTCAGCCCGGATGGCACCCGCCAACTGCGTCCCAGAATTTCTGGAAACCAGCCGGTGAGCTGGCCACTGAACTCACACACAACACCAACGACTCATTCACTCGACTGCATAAAACTGTTGTGGTCTGTGATGCCAGCAGCACAGCAGCACAGCCAAGGCGGTCCACGGGTGGCGAAAGAGTTTTGTAGGCTGAGGTGGTTCAACAGCCGCTTGGATACGCAATGGTACATTGCCCAGTGCCAACAACTCGTTGCGATTACTTGCATTGTAAAGCATCAGAGCCTTTGCTTCAACATTTGTCATTTATGTGTACATGCATGTACTTTTAAGACTGCAAGTGTGATGTAATCCCCAGTGCCCAGTGGGATGTTTACTTCAGTCGTTCAGTCGTTAGCTCGCAGCATTCCTATCTTTCCAAACAAGGTGTGTGCAGTGCGTCCACCATGTCCGTCGTATGCTGCTCATTGGGTAATGGGGTGCATGGCCGGGATGCTGTCATCCCTCCTTTATTGCTACCAATTGCGAAGTTGTCACGGACATGTTTGCCTATCTAGCTGGACATGTTTGCGCTGTTTAGTGTAGCGAAGCTTCACCTGTACTCCACAACACTCATGATGCTGAGGTGTCTCCTGACCTAGTCTGGAATGGAAAGTTGCCGCTGCCAGCCTGACAGACAAAGCTGCATGCTGGCATGCTGAAGTCTAGACATGGTCTTGCATACAGATGAGCATTGCCCGCTCGGTCTGTCGTTTGGGACTCACAGCAAAACTATGACATTCGCTACACATCCCACTTGAAACGCTAGCTGAAGGATTTAACCTCCAAGTGCTGTTCGCCATCATCAGAGTACTCGGATTCACTGCATACTTCAACAGAGGGGTCAAAGATTGAAAAGGGTTGCCTTGCTCAGGAAGAACATGCTGCTTAGGAGGTTGTTCTGCTGAAGGGGGCATTGTGTGCACGAGGCACTGTCCAACGTAGTGAAGGGACTCACCTCGCTTCAAACTCATGCACAATCGCCAGGTCTCTGCCATGCAAGTCCACCCATGATATCGTCTTGCCATTCTGTAAATCTTGGTGAGGGTGGTCATTGGGTCTTGAGGGCTTGAGGGTCTTGAACAGGAAGACAGCAGGGGTTTGTGTCCCTGTGTAGGACAGGGTCGTGAACAGGTGCCTCCAGTGCTGATTGGCCGGACAGCCTGCTAGTCAGTGTTCAGAGCTCAGCTCCAGCTAAGTTTGAGGCGCAAGGGGCCGGCAAAACACAATTGTCCTTGTGGAGACATCGTTTAGACTTTACATTGGCTTTGATGATCGCGTGGAATGCGTCACCCCGTGTACACATGGTAGGCTCGTGACGCATGGCACAGAAATGAAGGTCGGCAGGCCAACTCATCACCAGAGCACACAGCCCAACCTATGATGGCGTTTGGCACTGCGCATTGGATTTCAACTGTTGCACCATTGCTGACCCAAGTCAGCTGCCTGGTTGTTGCCAACCCATGTTTGATATGCCCATGGTCACTGGAAGGGAGGGCGCCTAGGTGTGAAGGAGGTTGTGGCACACCGTGATGGTATAGGTGGTGGCCCACCCCTCGGGTTGCTGTACTGACTGCACATCCTGACCGACACATCCAGTGCGAAAATGTGGGGCTTGTGGTACAGGTGGCCTGATCTGCATACACACGGATGTGCTTCTGCCGCTTGGACCGTGTCCCATCCAGCCCAACTTGTTCCCACATTGGCTGTCTCCACAATTTTCTTCAACCCAGCACGGAGATATCATGCATCCCAGGGCACGTGGAATGGCAGCACATGGTGCACTAGACGGTGTGCGTGCTTGCCAACATTCGCACTCTGAAACGGGCACACCTCACAGCACACTCTGCCGTGTGCTCACAGGCTCGCAGCAATGGCAAAGTTTGCATTTAGAGGGGCAGGTGCTTGCAATGCAGTTATGGACTTGATAACAAGCTATACGACAGCGACTGTCCCACAACAGCATTTCTGACCGACCATGACACGCACCGGTATCTTTGATGACATGCACGCTCATGCTACTACTAATCGTACATGGGCAGCGTTGGGCAGCAATACTACAAAGGAATACGTGGAGAAATATATGCAGACTAACGTGCTGTTGCTTGTCGGGATTGGCACTTGCATGGTGTTGATCGTCGCTTGTTCGTCCCCGTGTTAGGATGCATTGCATCACATGATGAGTATTTGCAATACCATCACGTGCCCCTGCTATTTGGCTGAGAGCCCTTTCATTTGTTGAGGCGTGTGGTGGTAGTTCTGGCTGTGCACATCTTGTGGCGATGCATCAAGCTCATCTTACGTGACCTTGCAGTCCGCTTGCCATCCGAATCAAATCCTGTAGGCGTAAGGATTGAACTGCCTGTGTGGGCATTCCCCTTTATGAATGGGATTCCCATTTACATCTGTGGGATGACTTGTGGTATGCTCTCGTAATTACATGTCGCCAATACCTTGTAAGCACATGTCGCCAACTCTGCCCCAGACTTTGTTGCTGGTCCTTTGTTTCCAGCTTAAACTGTCAAAACCCTGTCATAGCCACTGCCCAGCCCTAATACGGTTGCCATCTTAGGCCCAGACTTTGTTTCACGTCCTTTGTTTCTCGCTGCGCCTGCTCAAACCATGTCTGTTGTTGTTGTTGTTGTTGTTGTTGAATTGTTTGTTACATCCATGAAAGTGCATCATTTTGCACATGGGATGGTGTCCCGCAACTCAGGGACCGTAAAATCTCGTATCCAAACGTAAAATAAACATTTAATACCTAAAACGCACAGTTAGGCAAGGCTGTCAAGAATTGACTTGCGTCGGGCCATAATGTTGATAAGAAGATTAGCAAGTCTGCTCCAAGCACGTGCATCATGTCCAGGGTTCATCACATGCAACATGAAAGCGTCAGGGTTGGGATCATGTGGCACATCAAAGACATCGGCATAGGTTGCGCGTATGTCGCGATATGCTTCACAATCTAGTACATGCACCTCATCCTCTCTAGCACCAGCATCACAGCACCGGCATAGCCGAAATTGTCTGGGTCGTCTGT
>QAXH01001202.1:0-18179 GCA_004335635.1 Chloromonas sp. AAM2 | reverse complement strand
GCAGGCGACTTCCTGCAATGACCAGGAGGATTGGCCATAAGGCTGGCACGCTGATGTGTTCCTGTGGGTGGAGTGGGCACTTCATTTTACAAGGAGGGAGTGCACACCATGAAGCACTTTGGAAAAAAACTTTTGTTTTGGTAAAAAATGTGTTGTACGTAGACCAAACTGCTCAAGTAAGCGTGTGCACATGCAAGACAGCAGCGTTTGCAAATGGCCAGCAGATGTACATCACTACTGTGAGATGAGTTTCCAGTAGCGAGAGACAGTGTTTCAATCGTGGTGGGACGCACCACCACCGTCAAGGTAAAAGAGAAATTTGCCATTTCTGGGATAATTTCTGACTTCGGGAATGGTACCAGTGTGTTTATGGTGTGTGTATTTGACCACCCGCCTCCTTGGGGAGGTAGCCAAGCCCTCCACCCCCTGACTGAGACAGCCGCCGCGCTTCATTGGGCACTAGACAAATGCCGCCTAATGTAGGCCACACCAGAGAACCCATCTCCGAGTTAACTGCTAGCAGAATCTGTTGCCAGCAGGTTCGGACGGTGCCCTCCGTAGCCTTGCTCTCATTAAGAGTCTTAGCCTCTGCCACAGACGTGGCATGCGTTGTGCTTTGCGCAGTTGGGCTGGATGGGTGCGACTTTGTTCATGTTCCCAAGAAATTTTCACCAGCCACTAGATTTATGACTTAAAGTGTAGTGTGCTGTGCAGCTTGACTAACTGCAGGTGCGCGCCGAGTTTCGGCGTATGCGCAGGTTTCAACTCTACATCAGGATCTGACTGTTCTTTGTAGTGGTAGACTCGAAGGCTGTATATGTTACTCAGGCTGCATGTGACGGCATGTGACGACATGGGGTACCAGTGGCTATGTGGGGTACGGTCCTTAAGCAGGATGGCATACGAGCCAGCGCCAATGACAAAGCATTCTTGATCACCGGACTTAAAATCACAATCTACACAATGAAGGCGAGGAAAGAGCAATGGCTGCGTCCATGTCCTCCTTGCCACAATTGATTCAGATTTTGCCATCTCTATGCACTAAGCAGCCAGGCTATTGCTTGTTTCTCACAGGCATACAGTGAGAATATTATGAGTTGTAATTGTATTACAAAAATATTATGAGTTGTAATTGTACGCCTACCGAATCCATTTGCGTTCCAAAATAGGCAACAGTACAAAGTATTAGTAGTAGTAGTAGTAGTAGGGCCCTTACAAACGAAACCCTGAACACTGATCGCATCTTGGGCCGAGGGACTGTCACTGTATATAGCTCCGCCTCGCAGCCTTGAGTTATACATCATCTACCGGCCAAAATTGTAAAACCATCGCTATGGTCAGCCACATTGGCATGATCAATCCTCCTTCCCGATGAATGTGCTGGGCTTCTAGACAGAGGTTTGACCACTTGAGAGGCACATTGACCACACAGTGAAATGTGGCACGCATCATGGCTTATTCACGGTTTTACAGACTGAATGCAGACAGCTCATGGCCATGACGTGAACTGGAAGACCTTGTCAACAATCTCCAGGCCGCTGGGCACCTGTGCACAGACGAGTCCAAAGACCAGTGGTGTGGGAATGCGAGATGGTACCATGATGCCGTGTCACCCATCCGTTGTGCATAGGTCAAGGTGATGGCTGACCACAGCAGAAGATCCATAGCATGCGTGAGCATCAAGAAGTAAGCACCAAGGGCAGCGACTGCAGACGGCCCCGTTGCAGATGCTGCATTTGCGAATATGTTTGATGGCCTGCCTGACTGTCTTGGCCCGCTATCAATCAACTGTTTGCAGGTTGAAGCACGATTCAAGACTCGATCATACCAGTTCCACGTGCAGTGCCGTACCTGAGACAAGAACAGGAAGATCTGTACGACGTTCAACCCAATGTGTGCAGTGCGTGCATTGTTGTCACCCTTCTGCATGGCGGGGACCAGTGCAGCAGCCATTGCCCAAAGGGCGCAGATCAGAGCTCCTGCAGGTAGTTGGGACAGCACACACAAGCAGGTGAGGTAACCAACTTCTTGTCTTGCTTGGAAGGTGCGTGGGTGTCTCTATAGGCCTAAGTATGCTCACCATAGTAAAGATGAGGGCCAGGGAACAGCTTGCCCGTGCGCATGAAAGTGTTGGCGCACCCCTCGATGGCAATGCCTACTCCTGACGCCAGCAGCAGGGAGCCCCACATGTGGTGCTTGTCCTTGAATCCGCCAGCCACCAGGGCCTTGCGCTCCTGTGAGTGAATGGGCATTACGAGGATGGCAAGGTGGAAGGACTGAATGGATGGGTGGGGTAGGATTTCGGAACATTCGATTGGTCCGCACCTGTTCCTTCTGCTCAAGTGCTGGGTTAGGAGGCGCAGGGCTGTCTGCTGTGGCCGGAGCTGCTGCAGCACGCATTGCGCGAATCTCCTCGCCAATTTCACGGGTCCTGCGCCACTGCCAACCAAGGTAGGCAGCGTAGAGGGAAGCTCCCAAGAGGAAGAACATCATCGCTGGATGGACCAGTGCCGCTGTGCGGCCCTCCAGCAGACCATACTCTCCACCAGTGGCAGCAGCTGGGAGTACATTGAGCAGGAAAGGTGCTGCCACAAACGCCGAGGGCCACAAGTTGGACTCGGTTTGGGTGGCTGATGTTTGGGCGGAACGCTGCATCTGTGGCCTGGCCACGCACACAGGGCGGAACACCCTGCATGATCGCGCTGTGGCACGGCTTGCCACAGAGCTGCGAGTAGATGGCCGAAGCGTGGAGCCCAGTGTGCAAGGCATCTCGAGATGAGCGGTGGTGGGCGATGTGTGTGAAGAAGCTGATCCGTGGATGGATGGCGTCAATCAAATTGCAGTAATGACGACTTCTTGCGAATCGCCGAGAAAACTCCGAGAGAACTTAATTCCACAACCGCAAACCACTTGGTCTCGGAGCGGGATTTTGGAATTTTGCTCTACAGTCCTTCATGCCTAGATCCGTGTGTAAATCAGGACATTATCAGTACGTGGAATGGCTGGCAAGCGCCGGTCCCAACCAAATGAGGAGTCCGCCGCCCCAGCAGGCAAAGCACAGCAGAGTGCTGCGCAGGCGGATGGAGTTCCCAGAGAAACACAACATCATGCAGAACCTGTAGAATGCCTTGGGCAAGACAGTCAGCTGGTTGCGCTGCACCGCAGCAAGTGCTGGGAATGGACGCCGTCAGCCGTTGTCGCCCTGGCTGCGTGCCCCCAGACGACAATGCTTGCCGTCGGATTGGAGTCTGGTGACATGCAGCTGTGGGACCTAAACTTCATGGTCTGCTTGCAGGTGAGCGATGCATGGGCTGTGACCAGGGTTTAGTAGGTAGAACTGCCCTGCCATCATCTGGTGCTTTTGTTTCCTTCAGACCGTCGTGGGCTTTGGCACGGAACTCACAGCTTTGGCTTGGGCAAAGGACAGTCTGGACGGCTCCTGGCGCACGATTGCAGCCGCTCTGGACGGCTCCCTTGCAGAGGTCAGCTGGAAGCAGGGCCGCCTCGTTGCCACTTCTGATTCTGGCGCAGGAGCTGTGTGGTCTCTCGTTGCACAGCCTGCAGAGACTGTGCGACCAGGTGCGCTTTCTTGAGCTTTTCTTGCACACGCACAGCACACGCTTGCACATGGCATGCATATGGGTAATGCCTGTCTTCACACCCATCACCATTGCTTCTGTCCTGCAGGTTTTGCTCATCAGCTTGCTGCTGGTTGCGATGATGGCAGCGTGCGTGTATTCGGCGTGGAGAGCGGGGAGCCAGGCGTGCTGTACGAGCGCAGCTTGATTCACTTGCAGGGCCGCGTGCTCGCCTTGTGCTGGCATCCCTCTGGCAAATCCTTGGTTGTGGGCGGCACAGATGGGTGCATACATGCCCTGGACCCAACCACAGGTGTGTAGCAGGTTGGACGGTGTGATGCAACCCCACCATACATGACTACCTGCAGGCCTAGTCCGGTCTGTACAGCCAACAGCAGAGATACTGCAAAACCTCTCGCCGTGGCCATGTAGTTGCTCAGAGATGACTGCTCAACATTGCATGCTAACTTGCTTTCGTTGCCTGCAAACATGACACGGTGAGGCTGGCTTACCCTGTGTCATATGCTACGCTCATACGCACCTGTGCTTCGCGCTCGCAGGTGTGGAAACCATGCGGATCACGGTTGGTGCAAGCACGTCACAGCCCGTGTGCGTCTGGCGGTTGGTTGTTCTGCCAGACGGTACAATAGTGAGCGGCGACAGTGGCGGTGCAGTGAACTTTTGGGATGGCCGTTTTGGCACGTTGCTCCAGCGCTTTGCCACGCACCTAGCAGACATCTTAGCGCTAACTGCATCACCTTCAGGGATGCACGTGTGGGCTTCTGGCATAGACAGCAAGGTGGCGATGTTTGAACGCAGCCAGGCGCAGTCCACTGGGGGCCCAGCCAACGCACAGTGGGTGTCCACACACCACAAACGCCCCCACACACATCAAGTGCGCGCTCTTGAGGTTGTGCATATGGGCGAGGGGCGGGACTGGCTAGTCAGTGGCGGTGCAGATGCCCAGTTGCTGGTGTACCCGGCTTCTGCCTCCTTTCTCAGTGTGCATCCCGCTCGCCTCACCAAGGCACCCCAGAGCCCTGTCTGCAGCCTAGCCGCAGGCCCCCAGCAACACCAACCGCAGCAAACACAGCAGCAGCACCGGTCAAGGCGTGCAGCTGCTGCAGCCACCCCAACACAGGTGCCTGGTACGTGCAGGCTGCTGTGTGCAAACCGTGACACACTAGATGTTTGGCAGGTGGGCGCCACAGCGTTGACGGATGGTGCTGCGGCACAGGGTGCGGCAGCTGAGGGTCGAGTTGTGGAACTCACCGCTGCTCCGAGGCATCTGGCCCGCATTCGCGCTGGCGTTGGTTGCCGCGTGTCAACGGCAGACTTGGCACCCAGCGGTGGCTTCGCCGCAGCTGCGGTGGGAAGCCATGGCACAGTGCGCGTGTACCATGTTGGGGACGGCCAACAGGGAGCAGAGGGCGCAGGGACACTCGACCCACCGTCAGTTCAGCGGTTGCCGCTAGCAGCGCCCATGTCCAGTGCAACTGCGCTTTGCCTCAGCGACAGTCATCTATTTGTCGCACAGGGCACTGGTATTGTCAGTGCGCTACAGCTGCCAGAGTCAGCAGGGCTGCAAGGCGCCAGCGCACCTACAGAAGCAGTAGAGCAGCAGGTGGCAGTGGTGGCGAAATGCAGTGCATGGGAGCCAGAGGACGGTCGAACTGCAAGCAAGCACACTCTGCCGTCAGCTAAATCAGCGCTGCGGCACCGCACATGGCACGACTTCACCCCATCCATCAGCTGTATGCGTGTCTCTCCCAACGGTTTGGTTGCTGCAGCAGGCAGTCATGGCATCCGCTTCTTCAAACTGCAAGCACCCATCTCTGGCCATGCAGCAACCACCACCTCCTTGCAGCGTGCCGGTGCATTGGTGCGGTTGCCACATGATGCACCCGTCACTGCCATGTGCTTCAGTCCAGATGGGTCGTTGCTGGCGGTTACCCTGGCTAGCGCGCATCTGGTAGTCATCGACGTTGCGGCCCGGCGGCCAACAGACTGGAGCATGCAAAACGAAGCGGCCGTGGCGGCATGCCTAGTCCGGCTGCCCGGCGCACTGTCAGGGCTGACCTTTGCTCGCAGCAGCAGTCAGGTGCTGGTGCATTCGCCTGGTGGGTTCTGTGTGTTGGACTTGTCACGGCCCGTGGACATCAACGTGGGATCGCCTTCCAAGCGGCGGCGTGGAGCAGCCAAGCCCAAGGGTGGGCCGCAGCAGGTGGCTGGTGCTGGGCCAGTGGTGGACCAGGCAGCCGGTGCCAAGCAGGTGGTACAGTCAGCGACGCCCCAGAAGGCGGGTGTCAACGGGCGGGCTGTTCTGTTGCCCGACCCTGTGGCCTTTGTGGGTTACCTGGGGCCTCAAGAGGTGCTTTTGCTGGAGAAGCCTTGGGAGGATGTGCTTGCCACCTTCGAAAAGCCTTTATACAGGCACACCTATGGGCAGTGAACGCTTGCTGGCATGCACACCATGGATGCAAGTCCTGCTGTGTCCTGAGTGTATGCAGGCAGTTAGAAGACACACGATGCATTGAGAAACGTAGGCTATTCCAGTTGCTTTCCTCATCGCAGGCCAAGCCATGTTTAGTAATATTAGTGGACAAACGTTTTCAGCGTTTTGGGGTATTCAAGGTGTTTGAGCAGGATGCGCATACGGTTGATGTGTTGTCCGCATGCATTTGCTGTACATTGCTCGGAGCGGCAGGTCGTGATGAAAGAGGTCATCGTGCTTCGTGGTGTGCACTCCCTTCTAGTAATCGAAATGCATTCCAGGAGTAGGTCGCCCATACAGAACATACAGAATAGAGCAGTACATGCCCCTCATGAGGATAATCCAGCGGGTGTCTCATCAGGTGAAATGGCAGGCAGGCACACGTACATGTCTCATCTCTTTCCGCTGCAGACCAGAGTTGAGCCCATCTAGCTCAAGCCAGCCTCGTCATCAATAGCTACTGCGACCTCACCAACAAAGAAGTTTGCCAGTTTTGGGACAGTTCATGTGAGTACCACTGGAACCGGTGTTGTAAGTGCCCGTTGTGGGGAGCAAGCAGGTTCAACCAGCCCATAGGTGTTCTTTCACAAGACAGGGAGTTTTCTCTCTTGTCCTCTCTTGTATATGTATGTTCGACTCCGCCTTAAGACCTGGGCCGGCTTCTGCTTAGCTTCCAATGGGCGTCGCCGCCACTCATTTCAAATATTCACGAAACGAGCGCAAACTAGTCCGGAGCGAGTTACCTCCATTCGGTGTGCAAATTCAATTCGGTCCCGGTCGGATGTGATGCGCACAGCGCTCTTATTTGTCCAATATAGACACCTACGTAATCACATGCAAACCCACAATTTGAAAGACACGACACAGCACCCCCACACTTCAAGTCACATCACACTTAACCGAGTACACCACGAAAAACTGTCCCCGAACTGGCAAACTTCTTTACTCAGCAGCTGGTAGTATGCAAACCCTAGCTGCAAGGTTGGCGAGTCATGACAGAGCTGTCTGGTCAGATCGCGAGCCAGACGCAGCCAGCGACACTTCCAACTCCCCTCCAATGGCACGCGAGAGTTCATTTGTTTTCCACTCATGACGCTCACTCGAATCACTGGTTTGTTGAAAGATGACATTGCTCGCTTTGTCGTGAGCCAGTTCCTGACGTGTACCCAGTTCCATGGTCTGTTGCAGCGGGGCTTGTGACTTGTTCCCATCTTGACATGGCGCTGCAACAGCGTCTGGCACAAGGGCCTGTCAAGGCAGCAATCCCATGGCTTCGCAGGACATTCTTGGACATCCCAGCACAGCCTTCCAACCTGTGCCCTTCCCTTCACTCGCTGAATGCTTCTCTTTTTCAGCCCTCCTGGCCTAGAAGCTTCTGCAGCCAGGTGCCCAAGGCGAGTACATACCAATCTTGCACCAGATTACAGACGGGGAAAAACCCTAGATTACCTTACACTGGCTGACACACGGTCACACCTATTATTCTGCAGCGTTTTAAGTTGTCAGTGCAGAGCGGAATGTAAGGATGCATTGGCCAGGCGGTGTCCAGGCGCTTGTGTATCCTACTTCCTCCTGTACTTGCCTGCATGAACTGTAGAGCGACGATCCACATCCGTTCTTCCCTCGCCTTTCCAAGGAGAATCCTGTGCAGGTGAGCCCCAGTGCATGGTGTGGCAGGCCACGTGACAACAACGGCATGGCTGCGGTATTTGTAACGTAGTTATGTGTGGTTGCAGCACCTGACAGACCCCTCAGGGCCAGGCTTCACACGGATGTGCTTGAAGTTTCGCATCAGGTATAGTTGATATTTAATGATGTGGCAGCCTGTCGCTCAAGCCTGTCACCACACGCGATCCAAAACTAGCACACAGACTTAAGGCTGTAGACCAGCAATACTACAATAATACCACGATGTGACAGCCTGTCGTTCAAGGTTGTTGTGCAGAACAGCAATACCAACGTTGCAATACCAATCACCCTCTTGCTGGCTCCCATGGGGGAAGCTGGCTCAGACTTACAGCTATACTTGAGCTTCTTCTTCTGCGAGCAGCTGTTATAGAACAACTTGCCTGGCTTGCATTCAGGCTCTGGGGAGAAGAAAGCAGTACTGCCTCTGGAGCAGAGCCGCAACATGCCTGTTGTGTGCAGGCACGGTTTGAGGAGGCAGAAACGGCCAAGGCCTACCAGGGCTTGTTTGCTGCCCCCTGGTTTCAGCTTTGGGACAACCCCCTACAGTCGATTGCTAATTCTGTATCGAGGTCTGTCAGGGCCGCACACGAGTTCTTGGTCAGCCCCATCCTGTCTCATGTTGCGAAAATCGCTACTCACATGGCCCAAAATGAAGTGGAAGGGGCGTTTGAGAAAGAGGAGGTACGTATGGCTGCGTGTAGCCTGCTGATTCTCCACTGGCATAGCACAAGTGCAAGCAACATGACGTGCAACGGAATCATCGAAACAAATGTCCCTCCGCGTTCCGAGTGGTATCAAACCCACTTTACATTGGCTTTAGCCCATGCACATTTGCTTTCAGCCCGTGTAAGCAACAGGATCACACAAACAGGAGAGATGGTGGAGGCTGTCTGTCCGTAGAAGGCATGGTAGTCACGTGAACGACCTGATTTGGTGTGTCCTTTGGCAACCGACTACCTGTGATACTGCCGCCTCTTTTGGCATTCAGGCCAGCATAGGTCAACTTTTAGCAACCACGTGCATGTGCTACAGCAGGCATTCAGCACATTGCAAACATTGCCTTTTGTTGCTCAGGATGCAATCGCACTCGCTGTCTTCCTGCAGTTCCTTGAAGGTGCTGAGAATGCCATATGCGCTGTGGTGGAGCATGTTGGCGCCAAGGACTGGACTGCCATGGGAGAAGTGTGCAGCCATCGCCTCGTGCAAAGGTTCCAGATAGCTTTGTGAGTGGCATGACATGCACAAACAGCTACCTTGCGTCATCCGGCTTCTTCCTTTAGTGCACATTCGCTGAGGTGCCTGCATACATCTGTATGGGTTCTTACTTCAGGTGCGTAGCACGCACACTGATTGACACCAGATGATTAACACACCGACTGGATTACAAAAAGAACATCAATTCAATTGCATTCAACTATCAAGCTTGTCAGTTGGTTGTTGCACATGCAGACAGCGTTTTTTGTTGCTGCAGAGCCGAGCTTGAGCAGCAGCACGGTGTTCAGCTCTCCTCTCTGCGTGTGAAGGACCTACGGGCCATGCGGCTGAGCAGCATGAATTTGTGGACTGCTGAGCACATCGCAATGTTTGATGAGGCATGGCCCCAGGAAGTGAAGGATGACACATCGTCCAGCTGGCTGGTAAGTCGAAAGTAAGAGAGAAGCATGATGGGGAGATAGTGAGATAAGAATGGGACAATGGCATGTTGTTGGGAAGGTGGTGAATGGGCAGGACACCGCAAGGGCAGGCTTGGCGAGCGTTGGCTGGTGGTGTGCAAAGTGTTTCAGACCAGAGCGCCATCAGAACAACGGGTGAACGGCAGGGGTTGCCAGACGATGCAAGTCAGGCAGCAGACCAGGAGGGCCTTGCGGCTGGAGGTACCAGCTGGAGTGCGTGACAATTCAGTCCATCTGGCGACCCCGTGTTTTATGACTAAGTTGTCTGAATGTCTGAATGCTGAATGTGGGTGGCAGGGCAGACAGGCTGTTGCAGCATTGTGCGCACCATGCTGGCGTGCAACTCATGTCATTACGTGTTGTGCCGCAGGTGGCCTGCGTCACTGTCCAAGCAAGGCTAGAAGCGGTCCATGCAGACGCAAAAGGCACTCTGCCGCCTCAAGTGCTACATAGACATGGATCATGGCTTTTTGCTCGAGGGCCTCTGCCTCAAGGATTCTGCAGCCAGTTGCACTTGCCTTGGCGTGTAGTAGCAGTGTGGTGAACTGGCTTCACTGTCACGTCGGCTTGTCATCATTTTCACTCGCCAAAACCCTCAAAGGCCAAAGGTCAGCAGTCTTGCACATGAAACATTGGGTATTTGAATACCCTGCGACTTGTCTGCATGCCAACGCATGTCACGGACATCTATTGATCAGGTCCTTAGTGGACATCATGAGATGAACTATGGCCTTCACAGCGTTCGGTGAAGATGGGCCGTTTTTCATGGCCATGCACAGACACAGATGGTGCCATCCGAGGGCCTTGGGCCCAAAATTCGATTTTCACCTCGTGCACATTTCCACTGGTGCCAGGGAGGACAGTGCTTGCGTTTGGTCGTACCAGGCCTCCTCTTGTTGATGGCACGGCAATGCCTACCCAGGCAATTATGCCCGGATCTTTGCAGCCATCGCTTGTGGCAGCCTCCACTGCTATCTTTGACAACACTCTGGTCATATGTAACTCTATAAAAAAAAAAGTTTGCCAGTTCTGGGACAATTCCTGTCGATATCACTGGAACATATGTTGGTGATGTGTGTTGGACTTTTGTGATGGACAAAATCCTTGAAAAACTACTCGCCCACAGATCTCAACACTCAACACAACGAAACTGTCCCAGAACTGGCAAACTTCTTTTTTTTTGCTCTGGTTACAATGTAACTCTTGGCTGAGTTTGATGTAAAACTGCCAGATGGCCAGACAACGATTGCCAATTGAAAAGACCTTAGCGTTGCCCGGACAATGTGTGTACACGAACTGCGAAAGGATTGCACGGAAAACAGGCATTCAGTCTGTCGATAGTCAAGCTTCAAGTCAAGCAAGCCTGGCACGCCCGAGGTCGGGTTGTTTTCGTTCACACCGTACGCTTGATACTGGGGATAGCTCAACCAAATCCAGTGCACTATGGCATGCTGACTCAAAAGCTTGCATCAAACCAACCAGTCATCAGAATGCTGGTGTTGGAGAGTTCAGGGCTTAACTCGGCCACAACCACGCGCCACGGTCGGCATCGGCATTTCCCATCCGCGAATGGCGTCCCAATGTTTGCGGCTCAGCAGCGCAGCACAGAACTTTTGGTGCCTTTTGTGCAGGCAGCGCCAGCGTGCATCGCCAGTGTGCAGCGCACATCCTGTTGCAGTGGTGGAAACCTCAACAGTGCCAGCAGCGCAGTGGAAGGCACCAGAAATGGAGGGCGTTTTGTCATGAACAAGCCTGCCTTTCCTGGCCGCCAGCACTGCAAGGCACCACGCGACACTAGGGCATGTATTGCGTCTGCAGAACGTGCGGAAGCAAGCCGCGCCAGCGCCTCAAACTTCGACTTGGGTCAGGGCATGGGCACGGCTGACATGGGCACAGCTACCATACTACCTTACCCGCCCAGAGAGACTTCCACCTTAGACGGCAACACAGCCAATGGCAGCAGCATCCTTCACGAATCACAACCGGCCCAACCATCCCAAGTGCCAGAACAGCCAGGCATACTAACCCAGGGCGGTGTCCCTGCAGTCAATCAGGTCAGCGCCAACGGCAAGGGCCTTGAGGCCACAGCCAGTCCCGTGGAAAGCACCAGCTTTTCCTACCCTCCGGCTGAACGCAACCAAATACGAGAGTCATGGGGCACGCTTATGCGGTGGTCCAAATTCCTCAAAACACGCAAGGATGAGGTCGGCCCTATAGAGGCAACGCGCAAGATAGTCGTCTTTGGAGGGGGCTCGTTTGGCACTGCTGTGGGCAGCGTCCTCGCCAAACAGAAGGCAGACCTGGATGTCGTCATGCTCTTGAGGGACCCACACCTCTGCAAGGACATCAACCAGCTGCACTGCAACACACGCTACCTCAAGGTACGCCGCCACACAGACTATGTCATGACACGTATGAGTACACGTATTCGTATATGTAAGCGTAGTGTCATTCGTACAATTCTCAAGCGATCGTACGAGTGCAGATAGCTAAAAGGGCTCCGTTAGGGTTGGCTTAGGGTAAGGCCCGGATGGCACAAAGGTCGCTGCTGGAGTTTACATGTTGACAGTTTATGCACTGGGAAGGTGTCATTTGCACATGTCGTCGGTTGCGTGTTGATTGATGCCAGGCTTGTAGGAGTGTCAGCGTTGCGTAGGCCGCATGAACACATCACACAGTTGATTAAGTACATGTCAGATGTTGGCTTGACACGTGCATGCCTGTGCTTGCCTTAACGTGTGCGTGCTTCTCTGCATTGCAGGAGTTCCGGCTCCCCCCCAACATGCGTGCCACCACCAGCCCCTCCGAGGCCATCCTGGGTGCGCAGTACGCGGTGCACGCGGTGCCGGTGCAGTCCTCACGCGCCTTCCTGGTGGGCGTGAGGGATTTGCTGCCCAGGGAGGTGCCCATCATCTGCCTCAGCAAGGGACTCGAGGTGAGAAGACTGGCAGGGAACCAACCACCTGCACGAGATAGCTGATCAAGGCTAAGAAGCTAGGCGGGCAGCCGCACAGCTGCTCTTTTGCAAGTAGTTGTACGTAGCGCGGCGACCTCTAATGCTCGGCAAGGGACTGGGGGTGAGACCACTGGCAAGAAACCATCTTGAGGGACCTGACGGGCAAGCTATCAAGGAAAGGCCTGTTGCTGTGTGGCAACCTGCAGTCAAGCAGCGTAGGAGGGCAGCCGCATGCGCTGCTTTTTCTGCCTTGCATCGTGCAGCAATTAAATTGTTATGATCAGAGTATCTCCAGGCAGGCATGCTGACTCGAACAGGCTCGATACTGTGTCTGTAGACATGGGCCGCATGGGAGCCACGAGTTGGACACACATCACATCAGTTTGAGGTGGACTGCTTTGCGTGCATGTATGGACATCAAGCAAGGCTGGTCTCATCGTGCAACGTCCAGATGGCAGAGGAGTCTGCTCACCTTGCTCTGCCTCACTGGTGTTCACCGCAGGTCGGCACAGGCCTGATGATGAGTGAGCTCATTCCCAGTGCACTCGAGCGCAAGCAGCCAGCCGTGTTCCTCTCCGGGCCGTCCTTTGCACGGGAGGTCATGGAGAACAGGCCCACAGGGGTTGTGGCTGCATGCAGGGACACCAAGCTCAGCCGCAACGTGCAGGCACTGTTCGCAAACCAGTCCATGCGTGTGAACACCACCAGTGACGTGGTCGGGGTGGAGATTTGCGGGGCACTGAAGAACGTGCTTGCCATTGCTGCGGGCATTGTGGAGGGTCTGGAGCTGGGGAACAACGCAATGGCCGCCCTCATAGCCCAGGGATGCTCGGAGATCAGGTGTGTGGCATGGCATGGACATGGCATTCTCAACATGGGCTCTTGATTCTTCTTCAGCACACGGGCACGTGCAGGCATCGTTTGGCATCTTTTCATCACATTGACATCACATAATCAACTTTGCTCCCCTGTACCCCTTAGGAATGGGCCCAGGCAGCTGCGTGACAAGGAGGGCAAGGCAAAGCATAACTAGCCACGATCCGCCTGGCAACACTGCAGTCAAACTAAAGGCTGAAGCGCACAATCAAACGTAGTCACTGCCTATTTCTTAGCCCATGAGCGGAGGCCTGTTGCAAGAGAACACAGCCACAGTGCCTGGTTTGGGCGGGGCCTAGACATGCGTAGGCTGATCTCTACAGGGGCTGGACTGAAGAATATTGTTCAAATAACAGATTCAACCCACAAGCACATGGTGGTCTTCAAGCGTTGTCTGCAGTGCATGGGCCGGATGGCCGCCACGCATGCTCTGTATGCCTTGCGCTGCCCCTCACAGGTGGCTGTCCGAAAAGATGGGCGCCAAGCCCACCACCATGTCCGGCCTGTCCGGCCTGGGCGACATCATGCTCACATGCTACGGCAACCTGTCACGCAACCGCTCGGTAGGCATTCGCCTGGGCAGGGGCGAGCGCCTGGAGGACATCCTGGCATCCAGCCCACAGGTGGGAGACACACTCGGATGCACCCTGGTATCAAGGCCCTGGTTCAAGGCGTGCAATCAAATGAAGCGATGAGTTTGCCTGCCTCTGATACTCGGCAGAAGGTGCTTGCACAAGGTGCTTGCACAACGTGCTTGCATGCAGGTTTGGGAGGCTATACTTTCACGTGCCTGTGATGTGCTTGCCCCCTTGTACACTCATGCAGGTTGCTGAGGGTGTGGCTACTGCTGGCGTGGTGGTGTCGCTGGCTAGGAGGTACCGTGTGTCGCTGCCGGTGCTGACGGCCGTGGCGCAGGTGCTAGACAACGCTCTCACGCCCTCGGAGGCCGTGTCACACATCATGAACCTGCCGCAGATAGAGGAGCGATGACAGCTGCAAACAGTTCAGGATTCTGTACCCTGTTTTGTATTGCTGCGGAGCTGAGCAGTCACAAGACTGAAGGTTGCCTTTGGGAAAAAGACAACAGAGATAGAGGAGCGGTGACAGGACGGACAGCAGGCCGCTGCACTGGCTCTGCACGGACGCGTTGTGATCTGTGGTTATGGTGTGTTCAGTATGCGAATTAGCACACGAGCAGAGTTGGAACAGACCTTTGTTGCGTAACAGTCACTCTGTGTCACATGCGTATATGTGCATGCGAACACAACATCGAAGATGAGTTTACCATCTGCGGATATCTCGCTTTGATATGCCAGCTGTTTCATTCTAGTCTTTAGCAAATTGTCTTGATCTTCTGAATTCTAGCCAAGAGGAATTTGGCTTCTCGCTTTTGCCTTGGCATCAGAACGCAAGCTTGGTACATGTGACCAACCCATGTAGTATCCTTGCCCTAGACACTGCGATGTTAGAATAATGCAAATGAATAATTGTAGTCTGTTGCAAGCAAGCCTTGGCATTGCAAACACATCTAATGGTTATGCGGACTCCAACGTAATTTACATATCTATTGGTTGTGAACCCGCAACTTGCTGAAGCACATTTAGTGAGTGCCGCACGGAGTGGCTCTATTTTGGAGCCTTGTCCCCTTGCATCCGATCAGTTGTAATCTTTGTTTGGCATGACGTGTGCAACAGCCTGGCACTGGGGCAGACTGCCGCGGGCACCCACCACACCGCTTGAACTGTGAGCCTGACTGATTTAATACGTAAACTATACCCAGCTCTGGAGCTGTGGCATGCGTCAAGCTGCATGGGTAGCGGATCGTAGCCTTGCTCTCACTAAGAGTCTCAGCCTCTGCCACAGACGTGGCATGCGTTGTGCTTTGCGAAGTTGGGCTGGATGGGTGCGACTTTGTTCAGTGTTCAATGCTGATCGTTGCGGCACAACTGCGGAAAAAAGATTTGCAAAGAAGACTGCAACCCTTTCGCAAGACCGTTTAGCCACAATGCATGTGTAGCATATATCATATATATCATATATATCATGTATCACGTAAATATCAGTGACTTGTAGCCCGGCGGTCGGGACCCACATGCCAGTTACCTTGAGCACATGGGCGTATGATCGCTGGCTCACCTGCTACTTGCTCTGGGCACGTTAGCATATGTAATGCAACGATGGATATGCAGGTGTGTTGCTCATGACACTGTATCTTCCAGGGCGCAAGCTGTTGCATCACCATGCTGTTGACTTCACGCGACAGGAACCACAGCAACAGATCTGTTTCAAGACACTGCGTGATAAGCCAGTTACACATCAATTTGCAGGCCGGAGCCAGCTGCTATGCTGTGTACACGTAGATTCAAAGCCATTGATTGGGTCAGGACAAGACAGGACATGCCTAACAAAACCTAAGAAGAAAGTACTGTTCTCTAGTGAATGCCATCGTCGTGTTACCGGCATTGCACATCCATGCCACTACAATGAAGTGGTGCGTATACGTCCGTCAATCTACATACAGCGCATGGTGCTCAGTATCCTCTCGCACGCAGATATACCACAGGCTGGAGTATCTACATGTGTGCATGAGGTCGCTCATGCTGCAAGTACATGAGCTGATGCGTGTTCCGTCTGAGAAATACGAAGCGGTTGCGGAGGTGTCGGCATGCTACAGGAGCCCTAGGTTTAGGCTTGCTGACAAGCGCCCCCATACTCCCAGCTCTGCAGGAGTACTAATGTCCTGCAGGAGACCCTGCCGCTGCTGCTTCTTGCTTTCGCCTTTCACGCTCAATCAGAAGTTGGCGCATGCTCTGCAAGCAGCGCACATATGGTGAGATGTCTGCATTCTGTGAGGTTGGGTTGTTGGAATTCCCCCTCCTTCGAGGCTGACCAGGCCCTTGAGTTGGTTGGTGGTGGTTCACTAGTGGTGATCCAACAACGTACCTCTTTCTCGTGATGCAGACACTCGTTGTAATCCGCCAGCCAGTCATAGCACTCCTTTTTGCGTAAGTTGAGAGTAGGCGCCTTGCTTTCATCCATGCACTGCATGCAAGCGAATGACATCCGTTGCTCATCAGACCATCCGACTTGTATGTCTGCACTGCTGTGTTTGGTGGTGCCTTGGCTGCAGCTTGGGCATGTGCAGCAACACGATTGGACTGCGATCCTCCGCGCACTGACCTTCAAGAAGTCCATGAACCAGTCGTAGCAACGGGCCGTGCCCCCTTGGAGGCCCATGCTCGCCATGATGAGAACCCTTTGTGAGGCGCACGCTGGCTTTGGGCGTATGTGAGGCCTGTTGAGATCAGCGACAACAGCAGGCTGCGACAGGCTTAAGCACTAGCAACGGCGGGAAACGTCGTCGTTATCAGCCTTTTTGCTGTCTCGCTGAACAATGCGAAAGAATGTATCTTTGAAGCGCTTGTACGACCGCGTTTGCGTCTGCGCTGAGTGTGCGAAAGTGTGGCATGCCGCACAGCTACAGCCACTGGCGCACTTGCATTTGCTCCAATGTCTCAACATCAAATCGGTTGACGCTGGGTGTTGACTCCTACTTACATCCTACCTTCAGCGTTGGCAGAAATTCTTGATCCTCATGGTGCTCTGGAGGTAACAGAACCGGGGACTGTTGGAACTTCTTCACCGGCTGCAGCCACCAGGACTTCGCAGCAGCAGGAGACGCAGAACGTGATAGGCGCGGTCAAAGACCTACGGCTGAGACCACTAGAGTTGGCCAGGTGCAGTGGATGAATGCGGGCTTTGTCCGTTATTTTCTCCAGCCCAGGCCAAGCCTCGGAGTCTCCCAAGTTCCGACGACAAAGATAACACACACAGTGCCAGAAGTTCAGACAACAGTGGTGTGCAAACGTGACGCGACCGAGACAATGTGACAACCATGTACCCTACCTGGGCTGAGCTCCAGCGACTAAAGTTGCATCAATCAATACGTATTCATGATCTCTCTGGTGAACGTATCAATAAAGGAGTGGCAGCAGTCCACGTTACCAAATTGGGATGAGTCAGAGGCCTTGAGAGCCTCAGAAAGGCAGACCTGACCCAGTCAAACTCCTAGGAGCACCACACCATCATACAGCAGACAAACAAATTGCTTCCTCTGCACCTGTAGGGAGAATGTGGCGCCTGAAGAACCAGGGGGCAAACGCCACAGATGCCCGCACTGCCGCACTGCTTAAGCAGTTGGCTCAACTGGAGCGGGATGGAGCCAAGCTGGATGATGCTGTCAGGTACAGCTGCACAGAATCTGCACAAATCCTGGCCATCTCTTGCCGCTTACACGGCTGGTTGAATTAACAAGCCAACCAACCACAAGTCGCATGCACAAGCAGATACGCAAATAACGAGGGCGCAGCACTTGTGCAGATGCTTTAGGCCTTAAGACGGCTTTGCGTTTATGCTGCCTTAGGCCTTCGTGTTACGTCAACAGATGAAGAGATTGTATTGCTTGTTGTTTGACCGCAGGTTCTTTAAGGATCTGCGTGAGCAGCCCGCACAGCAGCGCAAACTAGCCAAGTCAGCCAGTGGCAAGACAGCCCTGCCCCAGTCACCACAGCAGGACGGACCCGGGGAGGCAATACGCTATGAAATGCAGCAGCTGCAGGTAGGGCCGTGCATGCGCAGCACCTCGTGCTTGCACAGGCTAGTGTGAGCGAGACCCTGAGCATCAAAATTCGTATCTACAGGGCAACAGTGCACAACAATTGTCTTCTGGTGTGACATTATGTTTTCACCTAAGCGCAAGCCTATCAGACACCTCACCTGTTGTGGTGGTGTGTTTGCCTTGACTTCAGTTCATCAAGGGCAAGCTGCAGGCCACAGTGCAAGAAATAGAGAAGCTTTGTGGCCCCGGCAGCCCCACAAAGACGCTTACGGTTTCAGGCAACGACTCGCGCACC
>QAXH01001197.1:0-38195 GCA_004335635.1 Chloromonas sp. AAM2 | reverse complement strand
TTCTCTCAGCCGCTGATCCACCTCCGGCCCTCACCTTTTCTCTCAGCCGCTGGTCCACCTCCGCTGCATCAGCTTTCAGAGCCAGGGCAGTGGCCATCTCATGCGCCCCCGCGCGCCTTGACACGGCAACCTTGACCTGCTGATGTGCGAGCACACACAAAGTAAGTGTATGTTGCTTCGACAAGCAGTCCAGAGATGAGAAAAGCCTCTCCGCCTCGCTCGTTGCGTTTGCTTGCTGAGGCTGGGTCAGCATGTGAGCATATGGTAACTGTATGTTGCCACAGCAGTCTTCTGGTGTTTGAATGTTTTTTCCATCGTCACTACCTGGCTTTGCGCCCCCCAGGTGACCGTATTTAAAAGACCAGTCAAGAGTTTTGAACGAACCTTGTTTGCTCTTTCTTGCTCAGGGCAACTCAAGGCAGTCATGTGCATCCTGTTCTGCGTCTGTAAGGGCTTCCTTGATGTGCAAGAAACAACCGCCATCAAAAGGCGGACAAGTGAATCGTGTGTGCCTGCATCTTCCAGCTACTGCTCAAACGCCGTTGATTCCCACACGCACCCCATGTTCGCCACCCATCAGGCGGTGCCCATCCCGTCCTGTGTCCTGTGACGACCACCCTGATGTGCTATCACTTGCAAGGTGCCTTTTGGTTGTTAACCTGCCTTTGTCCCATCGTGCCTGCTTTTGTGGGCCGGTGCCCATCATGAACGTTGAGATCTACGACCCTGATGTATAGTGCAGGTTTAAGAAGCCAAATTCCGGCCACCTGACCTTGCAGCGGTACGAACTTTAAGCGAGAGTACGTTGCAATGCCTGTACATACCCATCTCTCTACACACACGCACCTCCTCCAATGCCTATACATACCAATCTCTACACGCATGCACCTCCTCCAATGCCTGTACATACCCATCTCTCCACACGCACGCACCTCCTCCAATGCCTATGCATACCCATCTCTCCACACACACACACGCACCTCCTCCAATGCCTATACATACCCATCTCTCCACACGCACGCACCTCCTCCAATGCCTATACATACCCATCTCTCCACACACACACACGCACCTCCTCCAATGCCTATACATACCCATCTCTCTACACACACACACGCACCTCCTCCAATGCCTATACATACCAATCTCTACACACACGCACCTCCTCCAATGCCGCTCCCAGTCTAGCCACGTCGGACCGCAGTGCCGCCAACTGACGCTCACAGCTGTCCTGCCAAGACTGTGAACGAGGGTAGGGTAAGGCCAGGAATAGGGTAAGGCTAGGGTAATGCTAGGGTAAGGCCAGGAATAGGGTAAGGCTAGGGTATCAGTGCCGCCAACTGACGCTCGCAAGTGGCCAGCCACGATTGCAAGTGAGGCAAATGAGAGGCGCTAATCAGACCAGGGCAAGACCAGGGTAATGGCTGGGAGATGAGAAGTGGACGCAGACCTCGGTCAGCATAGTGCTTCCCTGCATTGCCAACCTTTCTGACTGCTGTTTGTGCCACTGGTGCGTTTACTGACGTTTCTCAACAACGGAAGTACGGCCAGAAGGGGCATGCACCACCACTCCACCACTGTAGTGCTATTAATTCCCTACCGGTTCCCCTCTCTCTCTATCTGTATTTACACCAGGGAAGCCATCGGAGGACATGGAACGGGATGGGCACCTCCCCGGCCTACCCTGAGCAAGAAAGCAAAATGACACAGCAAACAAAGCAAGCGAGGCAGGCCAACCGAAAGCAGAACAGGAACGAGCCGCCTAAGCTAAGGTCAGTCTAGACAAAGGGACGCAAGAAGGGCCAGGAGGCCTAGTCAGTCACGCCTAGGGAAAGGCAGTCGGGCTGCGACAGGGCCTCCAACCTCAGGCACGCACCTTGGTTGCAGACTCTTCATGCTTAGCCTTGATGAGGGCCATCATGTCAGCAGTGTGGGTGCGCAGACTGGCCTCAACCTGAAGTGTGAGTGCACACCAGCACACCGAGCGTGTGTCAGGGCGGCCATGCATGGTGGCTGGCGGCGCGGGTGCATGCACAGACTAGCCTCACCCTGAGGGTGTGGGAGTGGGAACAGGCGCATAGAGTGCATGTGCCCGGAACACAACAACATAAAACAGTCAATGGCACAAAGAGTGCATGTGTCCGGAACACAATAACATAAAACAGTCAATGGCACAAAGAGTCCATGAGTCCGGAACACAATAACATAAAACAGTCAATGGCACAAAGAGTCCACGTGTCCGGAACACAATAACATAAAACAGTCAATATATCGCGTGTGAGCGTGCGAGATGTGCACATGTTTGGCCTTCCGTGGCTGTTATAGGTTGTGTAGAGGCGGAACTGGCCTTTCCTGCCACCTGCTCCTCACCTCGTTCCTCATGGCCCGCCTGTCCATGTCGGAGATGTCTGCCTTGCGCAGCAGCTGAGACTCAATCTGTGGCCAGATGCACAGGCCAAGTCTGTAATAACGCAAAGGTCGTAAGTCTATAACAGGTCGTAAGGTCGTAAGTCTGTATACAAGGTCGTAAGTCTGTAGCAGTCAAACCTTAGAAGTAGGCACAGGGCATCGGCACTTCCAGGGCTACAGCGGGTGCGTCCACACAGCCTCTGCTGTGTACATCAGGGCAAGCATCACGTGGCTGGGTCAAGTCTCTATCTGTGGCCACAAGAGGAGATCAAGTCTGTACCTGTCTGACTTGTGCCGAACACAAGACATATAGTCAAGCCCAGGGTTAACTTCAGGTCAACCAAGGGTTGAACTCCGGGTAGTAAGCACACGACCAGCCGGGGATGAAGTCCGGGTTTGCCTAGAGATGAGCCAAGCTGACCCTTGGAATGCATGTCCAACCAATCATGCAGGCGCACCAACTACGGCTGCTCTTTGGCCTGGTGTACTGTGCTAGACACGCACATCATTTGCATCCTGAGTGAAATGCCCACCAACCCCACATTTCCCCCACACCACCACCACCACCACCCACAACACATACACACACATGACGTTTCACTAATTATACGCCATGCAGTGTATCAATTAGACACACTGCAGTATCCTCCAACCATCCTCCCCCCCCCCAAAACACACATACACGCAGACTGGTTAGCATCAACCCTGCAGGCCCACCTGTGCCAGTCTGCCTGCCAGGTCACACCACCCACGCACACACCCGTGCGGTATGCGAACACGCACCCGTGCCAGTCTCCCTGCCAGGTCACACCACCCACGCACACACCTGTGCGGTATGCGAACACGCACCTGTGCCAGCCTCCCTGCCAGGTCCGCGCCACTGGCCTTGGAGCGCACGGCTGTGGCCAGCTCAGTGCGCATGGAGACGGCAAACTGATCACGTGACTTCTCCAACCCCTTGATGGCATCGCCCTGCATGCGCACACACAGTACCACAGGATGCACGCCTTGCACCTGGCACGGTCATTGACAGTGAGACTGTCACTGTAGCGAGTTCAGCAAGAGAAAAGGTTCACCAGTCTCAACATTCACTGATGCGTGTGCATCACACCCCTTGTCATGCCCAATGGCAGATGTCCATGCTGCCAATGTTCGCCCCTTGCGTTTCCGCAGGAGATTGTGAGGCCACAGCTCCTGTGATTCTGCCCTGCATGCCACCTGCTCCTCTTGTTCAGCCTCTTCAGGGAAGAAAGCCCCTGCTCGCACCGTGCCCCTGCTCACACCAGCCAGGGCGTCCAGGGGGGGTCCAATACGGCCACACCTTGCCTCCCACACGTCCGCCGATGTCGCTGTTGTTTTTGCCGTGTTTTCTGTTACTGCTAAGGTATCCTTGTGATTGCCTATGGTAACGCACCTGTGTCCTCAGGGCGTCAAAGAAGGCCTGAAACGTGAGCTGGACCACATCCTGGATGGAGCGCCACTCAGCCAACCCCTGAAACACACAAACACAGCGTGTGATGTGTGCATGGGCGCTTTCCCAAGTGAAGGATGTCCCAAAAACAGAGCAACAGCTTGCATGACCAGGTGCCTGCATGACTTGACGCATGGGCATGGCCTGGGCCAGGAAAAAAGAGTGAGACATGCGGAAGCCCCCATTTGTTAATGTTGCATGCATGAAAACTGGTGCTTGGCTTGCTCAAACAACTGTCACCTGTTGCAAGTCGCTCATCTGCTGCTTAGTGATTGCCTGTGCCGTTGTCATGTCAGTAATAGCTCGTGCTGCTGCTGGCACGGTACCAATGCTCCAGTCCAACGCCGGCTGTGGCATTTGTTGCATAGCGCCCACTAGGAGCGGAGCCTCTTGAGAGTAATCCACTGGCATGCCACGCTACCAGCCGGGCTGGGTCCCGCTTGCGGCTACCTGTTGCCACCTGGCAATTCCAAGGGGTTGTTAGTTGCGCACGTTTTCGCAGCCCCCACTGCGTAAGAGGTTTTGTCCGTTCGTGTGTTTTTCTGGCAGGCCAGCCACTAGGCAGCCAATCTGACCATCTTCACAGTTTCCTACAATTTGCAGATGGCCCAGTGGCCACGTCGTCTGAAGCCCTAGTCATATTGCCCTGGAAGCTTGCTCTGCTTCTTTGTCGAACAGGCATGTCCACACTCGCAAAGGTTGTGACCGGAGCAGCTATCGTAGCTTTCAACTTCTGGGATGTGGAACGAACCATGAAGGTGAGGCATGCCCTCTGGCAAGACGGTTGTCTGTCTGAAGTAGGGCAAATGCAGGAGGCTCAAAAGCCCAGCAGATGGCTCATGTACTTTCACGAGATGTCTTTGACAGTGGCGTGTGCATGCCAGGTCTGCGGCAGCAAGGCTCAAACCATTGGCTTTGTAGCCACAATGAATGCATTGCTCAGGGCTTGCAACACCGCCAATGTTGGGCACGTAGAAATTTGTATGAACTTTATGGCCTGACAAAAACTCATGACTACAAATGATCCAATGCAGAACAACAGTCAGCCCCCCAGCAAGGAGCAAGAGCAGGCCTTGAGGCTCGTAGTCTTGGAGGCGAACCTCTCGCATGCAGGTGAGGAACAACACATGGGTGCAACTGCAGCGGTGGTCGCTTCTACAGTGTCCTGGGTCATTTGTCGTCGCCCACCATCAGGCCTAGCTTGTATAGCAAATCGGAGAGGCACTAGGGTGGCCAGTTCAAGCACCAAGAGCCCAGGACGCGCAACCTTCACGTTCTTGTTGTTGTTGTTGTTGTTGTTGTTGTTGTTGTTGTTTACATGGCCTTCAGTCCGGGGAGGACTGCTCAGCAGGGGCAAGTGGGGAAGGACAATAGCAACCTTCACAGTGGCCATAGCATGCACAGGGTGTACCAGGCCTTTGCCGACCCATGCACGAATGCTTATCACTGTTCCTGGGACCACATGCATGGCATCATCACGTACCCAGGTTGAACCATGCTGTTATTGCAATGTGCTTGACACCCGCGGGCCACATACATTGCGGCGCCAATCTGATTGTAACCAGCATTCCGTCAGTTGCTAAGCTGGGGCTCGCTTGCCAATGATGTCTCATTGTGCATGGTGCATTCGTGCGCTCCCGACCACCTCTGTACGCCCTCGCGTTTTGTGTAGTGTGCGTTGGTTGGTGGTTTGCCTGGTATATTATTGGTAAATTATGTCACACGGTGCATGGCGCCATGTGTCCAGTCATGTGCTGATATGTGATGCCAATAAACCCTGGTTTGTATGTTGTGTGCAGAGAACATGGGCCATATCAAGCCCACAAACCGCTCTGGTACATGACACAGTTGTCTGCGCGATACATAAGTGTGCTGAAGATCAGCTGCAACCCTAAGGGTAGGCTTATAGACTGTCCGTTGACTGCGGAACCACGAGACGTGCGACTGAAGAACTGTGACGCATGTAATTGGTACGTTTTGTTGATAATGATATTGTAGCAATGCAGTCTGGCTGCTGGCTTGGAGAGCGGGGCAATGTGGTTGCTGTACATACATCGAGTGACTAGAGGCGGGAAAGCAGAAGGTCTCGACTAAATCTATACACACCTGGCTCAAGGCTAGGCGGGAGTCGGCTTGCTGGTGTCGGCAGAACGGAGGTCTTGGACAGACCGTCTTGGACAGACCGAGGGCTGGCAACTGAGGCTTCCGGGAGGCTCGGCTTGTGAGAAGCCCGGTATACGTGTGCTGACAACTTTACAGTACAAGTGATAAACACTAGATCAGTGCTACGTGCAGCGTGCAACGAAGCCGCAGCCGTCTGGCTGCTGACACTGCTGTCAGCGACACATGTTTTGTCTAAAGAGACACTTTACAGAACACGCCATTGTGTGAAGCAGGCGCACTGTAGCAGTGTGCAGTGGCATTTTATAAAGAGCAATGCGTTTGGTCGAGTTGCTGCTGCTTCTGGCGGAGGCTTATACATATTACATGCAGACTTGATATGTCACTGCCATATGAGTTGATGCTGCTGCTGCACGGGCTCCTGCTTGCTTGCAGACGTTTGTGTGCCTAGTGACTAGAGCTAATGAGTTGAGCTTCAGTTTATGATATTGCTGTGGTTGTGTAGACTCTATTATGCACACAGTCAGCTCTGATGCGACATCATGCTGCTGCTGGCGAGAAACACTGGCTAGTACTCGTCTGCATGTACCTTACTATGTACAGAAGTCTGTTTGCACCATTGGTTGTGCCTAATAGTGTAATGTATGATCCATGGATCAGGGCAGCACAGAAACGAACAGCCGGAACGTGCGAAGGTTTTTCTCTGGCGCAGTTGTGGGCTGTTTTGACAGCACACCTGGTTGCAGAGCCGTTGAGCATGAACGTGTCACGCCCTGTAGGTAATGACACCACAAACCACGCTCTCCTGGCCTGCGTAGGGTCTTGTTCTTGGGCTGTCGAGTTGGCCTGGGTGGTTGTTGTCCAACCTTGGGCTTTGAGCAGTTACGTGTAACTCCCCAAGGGTGCTTTTTCCTCAGGCTGCTTGCTCTCAGAGCGCCTGGCAACTCAGTATCCTGTCTAAGCTGATACTTGGCTACGTGAGTGAATCCAAGGCGTCAAAAACCGATGCGATACTTTTGATTCGCTCTTTCGGCATCGAACTTCAAGGCAGACAGACAGCACTGAGGAAGAACTCCTGCTTCTCCCATCGCGATCTTTCCGTACGCGCTTTGGGCCTTGGGTAGCCGTACGAGGTGATGCCTCGCCAGCTTTAGTAAAGGAATAGCTGCAGTCAGGCGGGTCGGACGAGCAGCATGCTGCGCCACAGCAGGGAATCGTCCACCAATGGCATCAGTTCATCAAACCCTGTGCACTCTTACCCGGTGGCCAACATCGGCCAGGTGAGGGGATCGAAACCTCATTCCAATGCCAATGCGTATTGTGCTACCTACCCCATTGCATGCAGGCTATGTATGCAGTTGCCCCAGGGAGCTGTTTGCAGTGCATGCCAACGTACAGCTCTGCCAATGCAAGCATGAATTTGTCGATGCCAATGCATGCGTATCGTCCTTAACCTTGGATGCAATGAGATATCATGCACTGAAACGCACAATGCCAGCCAAAATGCATGCTATGCTCACCAGGCATCTGAACTGCATGGCGCTCTGATGCACTCACACGTATACGTATGTCATGTGCCACGCTTTCAGCACAGGACATGCATGGAATAACCCACAGAGACACACGTCGCAACCGAACCCATACAAGCACACAACATGGCCACGCTAATCAATACTTTGACTTCTTCCTGCCACAGGACACCCCCGATGGAGCGGACAGCAGTGATGACACAACCAGCCCCATCAAGCAGCCCCTACTCTCAGACCTATCAGCCGCACCATGCAGAAAGAGAACCAGTGCAGGCCGGAGGAGAGCCCGTTCTGTTTGGAACTACCTACATTATGACGACATTCCTGACTGGATGCGTGACAATGACCTAATTAGGCTGTACTACAGGCCTCAAATGACATTCAAACAGGCAGCGGTCACACTGTTTTCCTTGCATAATGAGACAGTGAACATATGGACCCATCTCATTGGTAAGTCATTGGCACGGTTGCCAGAACTGGCGCCCAAGACAGCCATAGGACGGACAAACGTGTCCAGGACGGCTAAACATGGTCGCATGTCGGGGTGCTGAACTCGCAAACTGAACCTGGGACACTGGCATTTTTAAGCATCTCTTATGCATGTTAGCTCAACTTTGAATCAACCTCTCCTGCATCTTAGTCTGCTTGAGCTCCATCTTGAACTGTCATGCCTAGATGAGAGAGTGCCATACTAGCTCACAAGTAGCAGCCGCAGCTTGTGCACCTATGGCGCCATCCCTCTGCAAACGCCTAACACATGTGTCATGTGGTGGGATGCCATCGCCTGTTGCACGCAGCTGTGTCCTTTTGCCTTTATCTGTTTGTGTCTTCTTGCCCAGGGTAGGCCATTGTAGTAGACAGATGCCACCCCTTGCCCCTTGACGGCCTCCATGCTGTAAACATATGCGCACTTGCTGTGCGCAGGTCTGTTCTGCATGATCTCCCTGTCCGTGTTCTGGTGGCAGGAGCCCCTGCCGGTGGCCCTGGACAGCTGGGGCAGGCCCTGCGCACAGCAGGGCGATCCAGCACAGCCTAAGTGGCCCATGTTCGCGTTCCTGGTGTGCGCCTTCTACACGTTCGGTGAGTACTGGACACATGCCGTGCCAGTCTTCCTGAGGTCAATTGGTTTTAACATGGCCAATGTTTAGCGACCAAGAAAAGCAGTTGCTACGTTTGAAGTGAAATCTCGAGCCAGACCCATGGCAGGCCCAGATGCATGAATATCCCAGTCAGTAATCTGTCATTGTTGTGCGTGCTCGAGGCCGTTTACATGACTGGATTGCATGTTTGCCACATTACAAGATCAACTGCATCTATTGAACTGAGTAACCGTTTTCTTTGTGTGACTGACAATATAATCTACTGTTTTCTGCAGCACGTGATGCTACAGTATGCCACACATGCTACAGTATGCCTGTCTCTTGTGCAGTGTGTTACATGGTATGCACGGTATGCGTGCAGGTATTTCCTCCTTTGCTCATTTGTTCCATGTCGTGAGCAAAGACATGATGGCCCTGGTGTGGCGGTTAGATCACATGGGCATTGCAGTTGGTTGCACTGGCGGTTTCTTCCCCATCTGTATCTACGCTTTCAGTTGTGACAACCGATTACTAGCGCCAATCTACCTCACCATCACGTGTATCACGGCAATGATGGTGATGGCATGCTCCATGCTGGACGTTTTCCACACAATGGCTTTCAGGTGCGTGTGGTCTAGGACACTTTGCTGCAGCTTGCATGCTGGTTCACACGTGACTCAGAACTCCAAACGTTGCATGCTTGGACATAATAATAAGTGCATAGGCGATGCTGAGCTTCTAACATACCTGGTCTGCAGCATGGCAAAACCGCAGTAAACGAGACGTTGACCTGCACGGAGGATTCCATTTGCGCCCTGCAGCCCACCGTTTTTTTGCCTTTCTATGTTTAGCGTGATTAATGCCGCATGGGCAGCACACTCACAACCCTGACTTTGGATGCTTTTGTCTCTGCCTCTGCCTGTCTGTCTTGTCTCTTGGATTCAAACTTGCAGCAAGCTGCTAGCCCAGACGTGGTCTGTCTATGCCTCTCCTTTCCTGCACGCCATACGTTGCACTTCTTTACATCTGGTGTGTTGCCTCGCCTCCTTGCCTGCAGGCCGTACCGGCTGGCCATCCAGCTTTCCTTCGCAGTGTGGTCCCAGGTGCCCATGCTGCATGCGCTCATGCACGTGAACCCGCATGAGCAGCCCACGCAGGGGCTCGTCAAGGTGTGTGTGTAGTGTGTGTGTGGGTGCATGCGTGTGTGCGTGTGGGTGTGGGTGTGCGTTTGTGCGTGTGTGCATGCGTGTGCATGGGTGTGTGTTTGTGTCTGGACCAGAAGATGGTGTAAACATCAGACAAGCAGTGACTTGAATCACGCCTGGCCACGACTTGATTTACGAAATCTGTCCGCGCTTCCGGAAAAACACACATTGTCACTGTCTGACTGTCACCGACTGTGGGGTTCATTGCACGCATCCATGCATCACAGGTGTTGAGGGGGAGAGGGTAAACCCTGTTTCAGTGTTTCATGGGGGTTGGGCTTATTCCTCGGCCTGCTTACATACGCCGACCGGCGTCTGCTTTGTCTCGTTCTTTCTTCAAACAGGTGTACCTGGCCATTGCAGTGGTGACAGTGGGCGGTGTCATATACGCCATGCGCGTCACGGAGAAGCTCTTCACGCACTATGTGGACCTCATTGGATCAAGCCACAATGTGAGGGGAAATCATGGTGATCTGCTTTGCTCTTCGTTTTGGGCGCAGTGTGCCCTGCGCTATATGGTTGTTTCTGGCTGGATACAGAGCTCAAGCCACAATGTGGAGGGGCGTAGTATATTTGAAATGGTGTTGTTTCTGCTGTTGTGTCGATGTGCACAAACCACGTCCAGCCTGCAAGCCTGATGAGGAATAGGCCTGATGAGGAATAGGCCTGATGAGGAATAGGCCTTGCAGGAAGGATACAAGGTGCTATGAAGATGCCATCATGCACCAGAACAGGCTACCAACTCTTAATTGAATGATTGCCTGACCTACCGATCAGCCTGACCAAATGATCTGCAGTGTCGCACACAGCTTGTTGATGCAACCTGACTACCTGAGGCAGTTGCACTTGATGGCTCGGCGTCCTTGCTTGCTTGCTCCTTTTCTCTCTTTGTTTTTCTCCTTGTCTTTCTGGTAGTGTGCAGCAGGCTGTCAAACTCTCCTGCATTTCAGTTGGAATGATGTGCAAGCGGTGCTTTATCGTGTGCCCCACGTTGCCCTGCGCAGATCATGCACTGCACGGTTGTGTGGGCGCACCTGCTGCTGTTCTCCGGCGCCCACCAGCTGTGGCTGTGGCGCAACACAGCGGGAGCGTGCACACCACCCGTGTGCGGCATGTGACACTCATTGGGCAACGTAACAGGAACAAACAGCTGTAAGGGAGGGGGAAACAGTAAGTGCAGGAAACAGCAAGTGTCGGAATGACCACCTGTAATGCGGCATTCGATACTTGCTTGGTTCTGGTTGACAGCTGTAAACGAGGTGGCGAGTGTAGCGGGTGCCAGGTGTGTCGCTTGTTGCGTGATGGCAGCACACCGCCTGCGCTTGTATGGGTGCACTGCCAGTACCAATCCTGGGGTGGCCGCCTGTTAGCAGCGGCACGTACAGTGCCTTGGCCAATGCTTGGAGGCTGTCAACGGTGCGAGTTTAGTCATTAGGGTGTGACTTCTGTCGCAGAGCTGAGAGCCTGTACATAAAGTCCGGCAGTGGTGAAGCAGTGGGCAGTCAAGTGGGAAGCGGTATGGAATGCACAGCACATTGTAGGGTGGTTAGAGAATAGCATTAATACAGCGCCAGTGCTGCTATGCATTCTTTGAGAATGGATGGACGTGGCAATAGCTAGGGTCACCAACTGGCAGGTCATTCCTGCAACAGTGCTTGCTGTGAGATTATGATACACGGGAGATTGCATTGATTACGTACAGGTTATAGTAAGGTTATGGGCAAGGAGCCGCAAAGACGAACAAGTCCCATGAGGCCAAGGTTTGTTGGGACGATGCAGTTGGGTCAGGTGAATCTAGTAGTTCTACTAGTAGTTTTAGGCTTTAGACACAACTCAGAAGAAAGGTAAATTGCCAGCTGAAGCCTCGGCACGTTTAGGCTGTGCTTCTTTTATTTGCTGAGACGTGATATGACTATGATGCTCTTGGCGCGTGACCTGCACATGTGATCTAGGCACGTAATCTGGGCTGAGACTGTGATCAGTAACTTCATTCCGTGTGAGCAGGATCGAGATGTTCACTACATTGTATGCTGATGGAAGCACATGGGTAGGTTGCACTCCATTCCATGTCCTACGACGGCTTCCTGATTTAATGTTAGCTCCATCTCTTCCACCAACTTGCCCGATCAGCCGCTATTGTTCTGGGCTTTGCTTCTTATGTTGTTTGGGCTTTGCTTCTTTTTGCGTTATTCGCTGAATGTTTCTTCTGTTGCTCATTGCTTGGTCTGGCAGTATCCAGCCTCTGGGCGTCGTGCATTCCGATTGGCCATAGAAATGTGTCATACAGTCTCAGCCCAGATCACGTGCCTAGATCACATGTGCAGGTCACGCACCAAGGTCATCATAGTCATCACAGAAATCACAGAGTTAGCCTGAACGTGCCCAAGCTTCAGCTGGCGATTCACCTTTCTTCTAAAACCTAGAACTACTTGTAGACAGGCTGTGCACATTACAAGGAGACAGACTCTGACAGTGTCAAACAGTGCCAAACGGTGTCTGCGACAAGCTCTGACCAGGCTCTGACGGTGTCTGCGACACCGTTGACGACAGGCTGCGCACAACAGGTGCGAACAACAGGTGGAAGCGCGGAGACTCTGCGGAGACTGCGGAGACGGCTCCAAGCCTTATACAATCGAAGCCCTGCAATGCAGAATGGGATGTGATGACGAGATGTGCATGCGAAGCCCTCTGCTGTTCAAGGCATAAAGATTATTGCCACTGACCAACGCCCTCCAAGCCAGCCGATGTCCACCGGGGCGAAGAGGACGAGCAGAGAGCGACGATGTCGATATATGGCCACGGATTTGACAGGTCACAAGCGTTTCTTTCACTCTGACGACACATCAACATCAAACACGAAATATGACACCCCCTACGGCCAATCGGCTTCTCACACACAGCCACCACATTACACACTAACTTCGTGCACAAACGATCATCTGTAAACACCTCATCACCGTGCTATTTGTTCCGCATGATTTGATGGCTGGAACGAGGCAACTCAGAACCTTGGCTGTGGACTTTATGAACTTTATGGACTACGAATTGACCAGTGGTCAAGCCCAGTGCCGATCTCCGGCCAGTTGGTGTGCTCGCTCACACCAAAGCAGCGAATGTAGTAGCAAGCATTTTAGCTAAACGTGCTGCCGTTGCTAGCGGATGCCAGGTATCGGCGACCTCATCTGTGAGCGTTCCTGCCACAACCAATGATCTGATACAGCGCTCTGGCCTACTGTCTTGGACCAGCGATCCATCCGCCCGTCTCGGATCGATGGAAGGATGCATGAACATGCAGGACCAGGAAGCTGCGCAGATTGGCCAGATCACCAGCTGCCTCAAATTGGTAGATCTTGAGGGCGCCAAACCCCAGCTCAGAGCGATGTCGCCTTGTGACTTCAAGGAACTCGATGGTGCCTTGTTCCCCGGGCTTCAGGACATACCATTGCTCTGGCTAGAGCAGCTTGTCAGAACGCTTGACATGCGCACCTTGGGTCAGCTACGTCAGGCTTGCTGGGACTTGTTCTGTCTGTCCGGCACATTCATATCACGTTCACCCTGCCCATCGCCCCTGCAGACCAAACGAGCAGGCCAACGACGAGGTTACAAGTGATGTGCAAGCACGCGTCTACGGTGTTGCTTTGCCTCTCGCCAAGCTGCATTAGCGTAGGCGCAATGCTACCGGAGATGGTCGCAACAGTCAGCAATAGCGCTTAGAGCCTGATGTCTGGCGCTGTAGCAGCGCTGGGCCGAGGGCTCGATGCCACCACCGAAGTGTGCCTGTCGGTGAGTGATCTGCCCACGCATGCATTGGCGTACAAAAGGTGCAGGGACACGCAGGTCACAGGTTGCGTGGCAGACACGAGAAGGTTGACATGAGATTTCCATGCACGCCTCGGCCGGATATTGACGTTGGCATGCAGGATCCCAACGATAGTCGTGCGTGATGCGTTGCGTGCACTTGATGCAGGTAGCCAGTACGTGTGCGCAAACATTGGCAACCATGTTGCAGATGAACCCTTAAATGATTGTGCGCTTCAGGCTTCCAGACGATCTGAGCACAATGCGTGCACCACACGCAGATCTTTGCTGACTTAGTCATGTGCATTCTGTGCTCCGTGTGCCTGGTATTTCCCGTCTTTCGTAGTCGCTTGCCTTAATCTTTTCTGCCTTCAGGCATGTTCTTGGCCAACTTCCTGCCTGCCTTGCTTCTCCTTTCTTGCTCAGGGTAGGTCAGGGCCCATACACATCCCGTCCCGTGTCCTGTCACAGGCTCAATTGAATTGAATTGAATTGAACGGCTCAATTGCAACGAACACTTCTGAAGTGTCTGCCTGCAGCTTGTTCAGAGCTATCCAGACTCACCTTCGATTTGAAAGTTGGCCTTGTGGGTGGCTCAGTATGGAGTCTGCGCAGGCCGCAAGTGAGCGCAAGAACCGAGCTCCTCGGTAGTGAGTGTGATTAGGGCTGTCTTGTTTCTCCGGTCCTGCTCTGAGAGTGCCATACCAGATGAAACAACCAGCTCAATGCCGCACATCCATCGGCTCAGGTGAATCGGCTTAAGTGCTGGCCATGCGTTGGGCCCGTGCCCGCGGCGTACACCCCACTGCCGTCAGCACCCAGAGGGTCCATGCAAGACGTAGTCGCATAAGAGGCGCCGTGGCGGGTAAAGCAAAGGGTCATGCGGATTGCCAGGCGTGCGGGTTAACTGAGTGATTGTGTGAGTAGTGTGAGGATGACGGATAGAAGTTACCGCCCACACTGTGTGTAGGGTCTTCTGCAACTAAGGACTTGTTTTGGCGCTTTGACCCATTGTCCCGTCCTGCCGGAATGGACATCTATGTGCAGGCGACCACCGCGGCGGAACCTGAAGGCTCCCAGACTGACCAAATCACCGATCGCCTCAGATCGGTGGAACTCAAAATCCAGGCCCAGGGTGCCAATGCCAAGTCCCAGAGCGGCACACCATGCGAGTTCAAGGAAGTTGATGCTGCCTTGTTGCACGGGCTACTTGACATGCCATTGCTCTGGCTGGAGCAGCTTGTCAGAACGCTTGACAGGGACACCTTGGGGCAGCTAATCACGACATGTACAGGCATGCAGAGGCTCGTTTTGTCCGTCCGGCACCTTCGTCTCAGCTTCGTACTACCCATCTCCCCTGACAGGACCGCTGCAGTGCAGACCAGATTACAAGTGATGTGCCAACACGCCTCCAGGGTGTCACTTCGCCTGTCCCCAGGCTGTTACGAATCATCACCGGGGATCATAGCAATGCAGAGCGCAACATTGACTGATGGCAGCGCACACAGGCTGATGTTTGGCGCTGTGGCAGCGCTGGGCCGAGGGCTCAATGCCATCACCAACGTATACGGGATAACTGGCTTGTGGCAGCCAAGCGTTCATAGCGACGTTGCTTTTTGATCCTTCGATGTCGGCTCTTCCTATCATTGCGAAGCAGAATTCGCAAAGCGTTGGATTGTTCACCCACTAATAGGGAACGTGAGCTGGGTTATCTCCCTATGCATGGCCTTTGTGCGCATGTGATCTGCCTTGCCAGCATGCCTTGGCGTGCACCAGGTGGACATGCATGCATGGCGGTCAAGTGATTGTCGGTGACTTGTCAGGCACGACTCACACGAGATTTGCATGCATGCTTCGACTGCCAGTGGTTGATGTTGGCATGCAGTATTGCAAATGAGTGCTTGTGCGTGGTGCGTTGCATGCACCTTATGCAGTCAGCCTATACGTGTGCGACACGCCAGACTTCAAAGGCTTGTGGCACGTGCACAGGCCAGTGCTCGAGTGAATGTGCGGTTCAGGTTTCAACCTTGCCAGTCTTCAGATTACTTGAACACATGTGCGTCTGACCTAATTCAGAATTCCTTCCTGCTGCGTCACAGTGTCTGGAGCTTGGCGGGCTTGTGCCATCATGGTTGCTGGAAACATGCCCCAACCTTACTAGGCTGGAATGCCATGCCTGCCGCTTCCTGGGCCTGCCAGCACCTAGTCAACCTGTACCCTCCTGCCCACAGCTCAGGTTGGTGACCATGAATAAGAAGAGAAATGAAACGATCTGATTCACAGAGGACAGCAGGGTTGCCACACGCGCCTTAGTCAATTTGTAAGGATTACAGTAGCGCCGCGGAACTGCTGCATTGAAAATTCCTTACTATATGTATTCAGCTCCATCATTCCATGTTACTGCCAGGCACCTGTAAGCTGTTGACAACACCGTGCGCTTGCTGGTTATTATGTGTTGCTGAGGATTCAGGGAGCTGTGTCTGGACAGAATTCCAGCTGTGCAGTGGGAAATACCAATGCCGTCCAGGGACTTCAGTGAGGACGCGGTTTCAGATGTGGATCAGCCCGCCTTTGAGCAGTGGAGGCACCAGCTGCGTGCCCTGCCCGGTCTGGACACCCTCATCATCACCCAAGCATGGGACTTGACGGAGGCCCGTTGTTTCATGGAGTGTTGCTCAGCAAGTGTTGGCACACAGATCACGAAGCTGACTTGCTGCAGCACCATGCGACCGATTTGTGAGCTTGAGATGTGGTTTCCATGCGTGCTCAACCTTGAGGTACGTTCAGCCATGTGATGTTTCCAAGGCAGGAATGCAAGAACAGGATTCAGTATGCACGCATGCGAGGACGGGACACAGCGTGCTTGTACTGTCAAGTTGGGTCTGATACCACATGGAGCGATCGTTGGGTCTGATACCATTTGGAGCGATCGTTGGGTCTGATACCATATGGAGCAATCAGTGGGTCTGACACCATATGGAGCGATCAGTGGGTCTGTTACCACATGAAGCGATGTCCCTCAGGGGCTCAGCTTGATGGAGCATGCGCGGAGCCCGCGTCCGATTGTGACAGCATAGAAATCCCGCACCAGCCTGTGCTAATCCCGCATACAGCCCCGGTTAGAATGCCCCAGGCCAGGCCCCAACTGAGGATTTCTGGCCGGGGCCAAATCCCGCACCAGCTCCCCCGCTGGTTCCAAGGGCTGGACGAATCCTGCCTGCCCTGCCTCGACACATTGGGACTGCTGCCTTCCGCTGCTGCCTACAACAGTATCTTACGGGACTTCTCGTGCTTGTCTTCTTCTTCCCTCAACCTCTTGTTTTTCAAGCTTTCCTTCAAGCTGCTGCAGATGTCGGACAGGCGGGATTGGCACCACCCTAAACCATCACACAATAACACTAATAACACTAATAACAATTCCACTTTGCCCGCAAGACAGCGGGTGCAGTGCTTGTGCTTTGCAGATGCCACGCAGTGAGTTCGATGACGAGGACATGGAGGCGCTGCTTGCCATGCCTTGTTTACGGGAGCTCACATGCCGGAGGTTGGATCTGCATGGGCGATTCTCCGCTCGCCCTTGTAACTGGACCAAACTCAACCAATTGGAGTCGGAGTTGGACGTGCCCATCCTGGTCTGCTTCCTCTACATGACAACCTAGTAAGTCCTGACCATGCTTGCTGTAAGCCATGCAGTCACCATAGTCACATGGCCAGGCTTTGTACTGTATTCCTCTGCGGCATGCAAGTTTACGCTGACACCGTCATTTGCACGAGGCACTGTCCGTCGCTTGCTGGCTCTTGTTGCACCATCTGAATCATCATGGCCTATGGCTTGGCTAGACCATCATGGCCCATGGCATGGCCAGACCATCATGGCAGTGGACGGCATGATGAAACACAAGTTGACCGACATGTGTTCGTGTGCTGTTTTGATAGTACTTCAGTACTCCTGTCCTCCATGCCTGGTGGACCTCAATACAAAATCAATTGTCGTTCCAGGCCATGTCGTTTGGGTGTCTGGACAAGGTTTACGCCAGCCACGACCCAGCTGCTAATGCCAGAGTTGCGGAGGCACTAGTCCGCAATGGAGAGATTAAGTGGAACCAAGGCCGTGTGACGGTCAACAACAAGGGAGGCGTGGTGAATGCTAGCAGTCTGGCCGCGCTCATGCCCCTATTCTCCAGGTGTGGTCGATGTTGCTGGGATCGTTGGTATGTTCGTTTTTCAGGCTGTCTTCGAGCTGAGATGAACATGGAATGTCCGAGGCAGACATTACCATGAAATCACCGAGCAGATCTGACAATGCAGAAGACTATCAGCATATTCATATTCCTGCACGCACTAATGGAAGAAATGATCGTCCATTCAGGTGATTTGAGCAGATCTAAGAGCTTGTGATTGACCACTTCTTTGACTTGAAGTCATAGATTTCCCTCCTCTTAACACATCGACCTTGGCTTTATACATCACATGCCCATGCAACCATGCAGCTGTACCGCGGATACGCTTCGGTTCACTCACATACATCCCGTGACATCCGAGCTGCTGAACGCCATGTCACAGCACCTGCCCAGCACTGGCCTAGAACACATCATGCTTGAATGTTGTACCGGCTGGCATCCGGATGTGTGGCCGCTCCTGCTGCCCAGCCTGCCCCCAAGCGTCACGCTGGGAATTCACATGTACAAAAGCACAAGCGTCTCAGAAGCCGACGTCATGAGCATGTGCGTCCATGCCTGTCGGCCTATCACGGTGCGTGTGAGTCGCTGTGTGCACGCATGCATGCGTGTTTGGTGTCACTCAGCAAGCCGAGCATGGAAGCCCAGCTGCCTTGTGGAGGCATGCACATCTGTACGTGTCTTTGCTTGAAACTCCACATAATGTGGAGTTATGGTACGGTGGGGTGCAGAGGGTGTATTAACCACACTTGAGTTTGAATCTTGACTGTGTAATGCCTGCGCGCAGGTGTACATCTCTTGCGATAGAATTGATGAGCTGTCCCCTCCGCACAATCCTTGGGCCGAACACAGGGTGCATCATGAACAAAAGAACCGGATAGCAGACGCCATGCGGACGGCTGGCCATCAGCACGTGACTATCGCGTGGACAGCGGCCGCACATTGGCCTGATGAACAGTTATCAAGTGATGGCGTTGGCAGCTGGACAGATGATCAAGAGTATGACGATATCACGCACGGGTATGATGCCGAACATGATGACAGTGATGGACATTACGATTAATGATAGTGGCTTGATGGAACTTTGAGGGTACATGCTGGATGAGCATGGTGCACAAGGTCAAGGTGTGGAGCTGTGGTATGGGCAGGGTAAGGTATGGGCAGGTTGACGATTGAAACTATCATCTGGCCTGCTACCAGGTCTAGCATACGAGTTGTACTTGTAGAACGACTGTTGGATATTGAAGTGCACCAGTTGCGCAAGGCCTTGAGGCCAAGCACAAGGCCAAGGTGGGAGCTCTCCCAAGGCACAGTGATGGTTCTATATGTGTAATGTACGACATGAACTATCAGTATGGACGCGGGGCGCGTTGGACAGCAGCTCAGCATGATGGCTCCTTGTTACCGACCCGTATAACTATGCACTTGGGTCTGCACTATGCAGGTTCAGCACATGTGGGGCTTGGCAAGCACTCAAACATCAGTGTGTGGATTGGTGGCACCTTTCTTGAGGCTGCTGCATATTCAGAAGGGTTATGAGGTCACCATGTATGAAACACACGCACTGACCTGCATAACAAGAATGGCACCACCTGCGACATCCAACAGCGCCTCCAGGAAGAAGAGGCCCACTTCGGCAAACGAAGCAACAGAAGAGCCTGCACTGGACGAAGAGCCTGCACCAGATGTGTGGCCACTCCTGCTGCCCAGCCTGCCTCCGAACATCAAGGGGCTTTCCTTGGACATGTACAGACGCACAGTCGGCTCAGAAGCCGATGTCACGAGCATGTGCGTCAATGCATGCCGTCCTATCCAGGTGTGTGTTGTGTGTGTTGTGTGTGTGCAAGCGTGTCAGTCACCCAAGCCGAGCATGGAAGCCCACGTCCCTTGTGGAGCCTGTATGCACAGCCACATAACTTGCCACTGGCGATTACGTAGCATGTTAGGCTACAACATGGTGGGTGGGTGAAGATGCAAAGGCTCTGTCTTGATTGACACCTGAGTCTCACCAGATCAACTGGAAGATTCCACTCCTGTTTGAGCAGAACCCCTGCGCTGAGCAGTCCTCCTCGGACTGCAGGCCATGCAACAACAACAACAACAACAACAACAACAACAACAACACCTTAAAACCATATAGCTATTGTGCGGTGCCAATTCGTGCATTGGTGCCATATCGTGCATTTCTGGCACAGGTGGACGTCTCCTGCTATAAAATCGACGTGTTACCCCGTCCGCACGGGACAGCGATTGAAGCCTGGGCTCGCCGCGGGCCGGATAGCGGAAGCCATGCTGGAGGCTGGTCATCAGCACGTGACTGTCAGTTGGAGAGCCGCAGACAACTACTCTGATGACTAGACATCACGTGGTGGCGTTGGCTGTGACGCCAGTCATGATTAAGAGTATGATGATGCCTTGCGGGTGCAGGATGGGTGAGCATAATACGCAAGGAGCTGTGGGCAAGATCGACAGACAGCATCTTTGGCATGTGTGGCCAGTTGCAAGTGCTGCCAAGCCACGCACAAGGCAAAGTAATGGCGTGTCAACGACCAGTATAGCTTGGGTACGCAGGTTCAGCACGTTTGTATTTGGGCAAGCACTCCAGCATGATTGTGTTGATTGGTGGCACCTCCTCTGAGGCTGATGCATCTTCACGCTTTTTCTGAGGAATGCGCCTGATTCATCCCATGAAAACCTGTGCGAGTTTCAGTCTCTACGCCTGATTCAGCCGTGATGACATGGAACAGACCGACATGGAAAACAATGACACGCAATGACATTGAACGTTATGTCAGCAGCAGAAACTGACGCATGACCAACGATGTGCTGATCAGTGCATGTCACCTTGGCCACAATGCAGTGGCAATGCCATGTGTCCGCATCATTCCTTCCAGGCCATCAACTCTCAAGTGTTCCTAGAGTTTCTGGGACAAAAAATAGAGGTTTGCCAGTTCTGGGACAATTTCCAAGAATTGCCCTGGAACCAGTGTAGGACCTTCTAATAGTAAGTGCCTCATACCGAACATGTTACCATACATGTTACCGTTGGGTTGCATAGGACACAGGTTACAACGGATGCCAGAGATTGAACACAACACGAAATGTCCCAGATTTGGCAAACTTCTTTCTTTGTGAGATGCCGATGGGTTGCAACGTACTTGTCTGCTCTCTCTCGTGCGCGTGCGAGTCATCCATAGTGTCACTGCTGAGCGTTTGACGCGCTCTGTAAGACAGGCTGTCAATTTGCAAATTCATAACCACTGTGCTTCCAGCGTGTCACCTCATCTATGCAACAGGTCCGGTCGCATCATTCAATCGCGTCACATCATCCCTCTGTGCTGCGGACCGCATCTCGATCACAGTCCCTACTTGCACGAGGCTCCATGGCGCATCTTTTGCAACACACGGCACCTACAAAGCCACCCCACCATGCCGCAGGATGCAAGCCCAGCCAGCCTTCCAGAGCCTTGTCAGCCCCTAAGGCAGCAATGGCTGGTCGCTGTCGGTACTTGAAAAACTCACAGCCCTTTCCATTCACTCCAAGACTCCAAACGCAGCAGTGCAGCCACGCATGTCGACCTGCAGCTTCCTTATCAGCCCCAGTAGCAGTGATGGCTGGCATAGTGCTGCTCCTTTCACCACTGTCTCCTCCAGCCCAAGCGCTTGAAACCGTGCAGGTTAGTAGCCACTGCAGCATGCGCACAATCTCTGGGGTACTGCCCATGCAAGCCCATGCACAGACCAGCCACGTAGTTGTCAAAGCCCTGACCAACGGCACGTAGTGGTGGCGTCAGCCCTATCTGCGTGTTGAGCATACCGCCTTCCATGCAGGCCCATGCCTGCTTGCAACTATCTGCGCGTATGCCTGCTTATGCACAATCCCACAGGTGCTGCAGCGCTGGACACTGACACGTATTGTTGCCTGCATCTATGCATTTGTGATGCACTGGCGGCACGATGATGCACCAGGTGATGAGCGACATGACTTGTGTGCCTGTGCAGTGCAGGCTTCCAGCCAGGCAGCCACCTTCCAGCCACCTTCCAGTGTAGCTGCCTGCCCAGCCCAGACCAGCTGTGTGAGCACCAGCTCCTTCCAGTCACCCAGTCAGTACCTGCCGCCCTGGCTGTACGATACACCCACACCAACAGCAGCGCAGAAGTGGGTCATGGATGGGTCTGGTTCTTCATCAGCATGACCCTGCAGCCCAGGTGCAAGTGTTCCGGGCCCTGCTCTTTGACCCCTGTTACAGTTTGGCTGCCCCTGACCTCTGCCGTCCCGCCCTGTTGCAGATAGGGTCACTGGCATGCAATAGCGCGCCCTACTGGCATGTCTCGGACACGGCACTGTCTCAGTTTACCCTGATTATGGTGCAGGAACGTTGATAGTCATGGATTACATGCCAGCACTGTCACCTCTTCATTCTCATATCCCATGTGCATGCCCATGCTCATCCACATGTGGTCTTTACGTTCACGCGAATGCCCATGCTCATCTGTTTGTGCATGTGACCCAGGCGTCTGACCCAGGAGTTGGCCGCTCTAGGTGCATCAGTGCTAGTGGCGCACGAGGGCAAGGATGGAGGGTACCTGCATGCAAGAGTGCCGTACAGCTGGGCAGGTGAAAGCCAAATGCATTCTTGGCGGCCTTGGGGTTAGGTTCGGCCGCCACACCAGCCTGTTTGCTTGGTTGTCTGCCTGAATGCCAATGCCCATGTCCACGTTCTCACCACTGACAGGACCTCTCCCTCTCACTCTCTCGCACCAACACACCTCGTCATCCTTTGTGCCACGTGATTGGCTGTGGTGGTGGTGGTGTGGTGGTGGGTTGGCAGATGCTTTCACCGTCTTGTCCCTCTTGTTCTTCCTCTCAACCACATCTACACCCCTCTCCACAGTCTCGCCATGTGATCACTGGTTGCAGGGACACAAGGAACGGACGATGTCGAGTTTGTGTTCAAAGAAAACGTTGTGCTGTTCAGGTGAGAGCTGAGGTTGCCCAGGGTAAGATGGATAATGCAAGCCAACAGCAAGTGTGACTGGCTGTGAACCGACAGACACTTGGCAGACAACAACAACAATTGAAGTCATGACCAGCCTGCACGTCGGCTGCTTAAAATAGTATAGAGTCTCTCGGCATGGTGCACATGCAATACACATACACAATGTGCGTGTGCAGGTCTCAAGCCGTCAGCGGCTCCAGTCCTGACCCTCCCTTTTGCTGGACCCCAGGTTGTATCAGTGGACCCAAGCAGCGCCAGAGACTGGAAGCGCTAAGGAATGCAATGGGCTGGTCCAGCATGGAAACAGACGAGGATAAGGCATGGGTACAAATCCTGCTGCACTAATGCACACGCTGCATTTGACTTGCCTGTAATCTTGGACCTGGCCTTAAAGTTGATATGTATTCCAGGCACACCCTTACATTGTGCCAATGCTATCTGATTTCCCAGAGACAACATCTCATTTCCCAGAGATTGGGTCTAACAAAGTTTGTGGTCAGGATAGCACTTCGAGGGGTTGACCACCACCATTACTATCCTGGTGTGTCGCAATCCCCTTCACATGTAGGTTGGACGGGTTGGAATCCCTCCCCTCTTGTGAGATTCCGGACAGACTTTGGGTTGCCAGGATCATGGCTTTCAAAACGTGGAACACAGAGAGAGAAGAGCGAAAGAGATGCGATTTTCTCTGTCCTGTCATTACGGCTGACACGTAAAATGAGTTCAACATATCCAAGCAGGATGAAGACCTGCATTTATGTCGCCAGGCTGCTGCCATCCTTTTTCAGGTCCTCTCTGAATGCATGTTCATCCAGTATCAGAGGCGGGAACACCCAGCGGCCAGACGCTTCCCCGCCCCCTTGCGTCACAGCCTCCTTATGCCGTGACCAGTAGTGCTGCTGCATGGAGATGCGCAGCTGCCGCAGAAGCTGCTCATGCTGCTGCTCCAGAGAGCTGATGCGCTCAACCTGTGAGAAAGAATGGATAAACAGAAAATATGGATTTATATGAACGTGGAAGTGACGGGAGGTTTGGACGAACACAAACATACCATGATGGGTTGACAGACATATGGATGAACAGATTGCTCACCGCGTCAGTGGTTATCCGTTGAAGAGACAGGAAAGTCAGGCAAAGGGTTAGACACTAGTCAAGCGTGCTAGTCCAGACGAGTCCAAGCGTGCCAGGGCCTCACTAGTTTGATGTGTGCTGACTCCGCGTAGAGGTGCGCATACGCACGCAGGATGTTGAAACTGTTGGCCTCCACATCGTCCTGAAACAAGACCAAGGGCAGGTGCCACAGTATGATGTTTAAGGAAGTTTACTGTACTGGCTGGACGTGAGCGCGAACAACAATTTTTCTTGACTCCTTGTCACACATTGCAAGCGTGACTGCTGGGGTATCCAGGGAGCTACCCAAAGTCTGGAACTGGTGTGAAACCGAATTAGGGCAGGGCTGTCTTTTAGCATCGTCCATCGTTTTCCATCGTGCTGCAAAAAAACCAGCCTAGAAACCGTTAGTGCGATGAGTGAATTATCAAGCCTTGATGACATGGCCTTCAGTCCTGGGAGGACTGCTCAGCGAGAGAAGGGAAACTGCATGTAGCCGACTGGTCCTCACTGCACCCTTGGCAGCAACAGCAAAGCCAATATGAACAATTCCCCAGTGCAGAAGCCTGTGCTATCAATTCTACTCTACCGTATTCTTCAGCGAATTTCGGAACCTGATGGTCAGAAAAAAGTTACGAATTAGGTTTTTGGCTGTTTGGGCTTTTCGCTTTTACGAATCACAGGTTGTTTTTGCACATTTTTGCAGTTGGAACGGCTTTGAAAACCACTGATACTGGGCCATCCAGCACTGGTTTTGGTGTGCACTAGTGTTACAGGGTTTGCCTGTAACTAACATCTAGAGCTTGAGCTGCAAGGCAAGGACAATTTCTGACTCAACAATTACACGAACCTGGTCTTATGCCATATTTGAGAATTCCGGCTTTACGAACTTCAGGTTTTTCTTGAAATTCCAAGGTCGAACTTTGAGGATGTTTACGAAGCTGACTCCGAAATTCGCTGAACATTACGGTACTCTGATATCACAGAACGGCTTTCACCTCATAGTCCGTCAGGTCGTCCCCAATGTCCACCAGCATCTCATCCACCCGCAGGAAGTCTAACAGCAGCGGGTCGGGAGCGGCGTGGGTCAGCTTGCGCAGTACCAGGTGGAGCACCTGCGTGAGCAAGGGCAGGGCAAAACAATTCGAATCTATGCAGTTTTGGGCGAATTTTCGCTTGTGTCTGGCAGGTTTCTTGTTGATCTGGAAATGATGGAAAGGAAACACAGAGCAGTGTGGTGTGCATAAGGTGTGCTACCAGTAGCTGGTACATTTAGCACCGTGCGACCACTGTCCTAGCACCAGTGCTGCCTGTGTGCTAGCAAATTCTGCCAACCCTGCGGCTAAGATCTTTTCCCAGCCGGGCATCAGCAGCCCTGTTAGCATTCCCCAACATTCTGATGGCAAAGCAGGGATGAGACTGTGAGCCAGGCTATGAGAGTGCCCATCACAAGCAGGAGGAGTGCCGGCTTGCCACGGCTTGAGCAGTGTTTCTTTAAGCAAATGCTTGAAAATTTTTTCAAGTCGGTTTCTTGGCAGGTTGTCGTCGGTTTTTCATGAGAAAACATGAGAAAGACATGGGGCCTGAGCGTGTTTGACACGCGGCACGCACCCTGTAGTCAAAGCTCTTGGCTGCATGCACATCCAGCACCTCCTGCAGCCTAAAGGGTGGCTTGGGCCGTTCATCGCTCTCAAGACCTGCCCTCTGCGCTGGTGCCATGGGTCCTGCGGGGGAGCGGGCGAGTCAAGTGCCGGCATCACTCAGGCAACGGTACTAGTTCTAGAGCGTAATCCACCACACTGGAACGTTGCTGGTTAATCATCAGTTTACAGGGAGGGATATCGGGAGGCACCTCTGGTTAATCCACCACACTGGAGCTCTACCCTCGTCACCCTCTAGCAAGTGTAGAGCAACTTTCACCCACAGCCTGTCGGTATCTTCCAACAGCTAGCCTGAAGTGGGCCTGCCAGTGTGGGGTCAATACTTATAATATATAATTACATTACATTATTACATTATATTATTAGATATATATTACATTATACAATACACAATACATCATATTACTACATTACATTATTACATTGTTACATTACAGGTGCATCGTTTACAACACAGCGCCAGTTTCTGACTCTTTTCCTTGCAACACCTCTTGTAGGCCATCACCACGAGCCTGCAGTTTTCTTACCTGCCGTTGCCTCTTGTTGAGTTTCTTCCTCTGCTGGTGTGTGTGGCTTGATGGCATGGCTCAACATGGCCGCACACAGCCTGCGCTCTCCCTCCCAGTAAACGTCACCCTGATGGCACACAGAAAAACCAACTGTGCAAGTAATTCCACCTGCAAAAAATCTGTGCGACAAGTCTGTGCGAGACAAACCAGGTGAGCAAGAAGGCCCACCAAGTTACAAGGTGGGATAACAGGCCTTCCTGAACAAAGGCTACACACAACTAATTGCATCACAAGCCTGCAGGGCTGGCTGGTCCTTCCATTATGTGCACCATACCAGTAAACACAGATAACACAACAAAAGAAAAGTGCAACAGCTTTTGAACGTCAAAACGGCTGCGTCACATGCCACTGAAGACAGACAAAAACATGCAGCCTGCCAGCGTTGTGGGGTGCATCCCACGCCAGGCTTCTTGGTCAGTCCATTGCAAAGCACGCACGTGCATGCGGACACATCTGCTCTCCTAAGGCATCGTCTGATCCCAGGAACAAATGCAGCCAAGACCCCCTTGCTAAGGCAAGCTATAGCTGGCCAACGGCTGAAACGTTCGCGTCCATTTCCTGCCTCATTTCTTAAAACATCACACACTTGCCTCATTTCTAAAATTCATGGCAATATCTTCTTCATAGACAGCAGTGGCACGTCCATTGTAAGCTGTCCGGAGTGGGCCCCTCTTCCTGTGAATCGATCAGATCTCATAGATCTCCTAGAGAGAGATGCAAAGCGTACCATCTTCCTTTTCACTCAGCCATACCTGGTGGAGCTCTTGACGCAAGTCTTTGTCCATTAGGCCCAGACTGTCCAGCACGGTCGGAAGCACAGACTCAGCTGCAGTCACAGGGTGCACGTGCTGCAGTTCAAGCCATGCAGTGCAAGCTTTTTACTCATTTGCTTATTTGCTTTATTTATCTGCAGCGGTGCACGTGCTGCAGTTGAAAACAGGCAGTGCGAGCAGTTGTATTGATACCACTACCGGATTTCAGTGCACTACTACAGGTCTATTTGAAGAAAACACTAGTATCTGTTCCAGTACCTGTGGCAGATAACTGCTCAGTGCCATGTCCATGGGACGACTTCATTGATGAGGTGAAGAGGCTTATACTCCTACTCCGACTTCCTGCATAACATATGCCTTGGAGAGATATTGCGGCTAGCTGCAGTACCGTGAGTTCAACATGATAAGCCATGTACTGATGCTGATGCTGATGTCCTGGCCGTAAGGCACCTACCCAGTAGTTTTCGCCCTGTCTGGCAGGTCCCAGAGCGTGCCAACGCCTCATTGTCCTCATCCAACTGGTAGATGGTGCCCTCCACCCACATCAAGATGTCCAGATACTTGAACAAGTCCTGAAAAGCGCAGCAGAATTCTGGTGCCACAGTTACAGCTGCGCATGTCAGTATTCTTGAGAGAGCGCTTCATGCATGCAAGTGGTAGGACAGGTGCAGCACAACAGGTGCAGATGGTTCATGTGCCTTGCGAGTACGGCGTAGCAGCGGGCAAACGGGCTTGCCAAGTAGTGACTTGCTTGGATTGCATGCTCCATGGTGTGCAGATAGTGATGATGCCCCAGCACTCGTGAACAACTAGGCTGCATGGGCAGGTTTCCCTAGCCACCCAGACGCCAAAAGCACACAGTGTTGCACCTGCCTTGGCTGGGTCGAGGCCCACGTATGGAAAGTACGACAGCACAAAGTCCTCCATGGTGGTGCGCATGCGCTGCCTGTGGGACAGCAAGGCAACCGACAGCTGATCTGGCCACGGCTGCCGGATCCACAGCCGCTCTATGATTTGATATTGATTGATGCACGCACATGGCACGGAAGGACACTGTGGGCTGGGTTTCGGGTGTCGTCATGTTGCAGTCTCGCGTACAAACAGACAGACTCGCGAACAAATCCGGCCTCGCTTATCCTGGCATACGTCCGAAGCGGTTACATCTCTGTTACACAAGGGACCCTGGATTTGAAAGGAATAAGCTTTTGAAAGGGATAAACTCTTGCACAGGTGTTGACAGGTATGTTTGTCTATGGCAACCTGCTTGCCCTCATCCAGGTGTGGTTGGATGTCAGTGTGTATTGCCATTGCGTTTGGGATTTGACGTAGCGACTGATGGTCACACAGGGTTTCATAAACTGACCAGGAGCAAAAGAAAAGAAAGTTTGCCGCAGGGAAACCAAGTTTGACGCACGGAAACCACGCTGCCAGCCGAGCCATTGATGGCAAACTGCTGCAGCAAGTCAGCTTCGTGATCTGTGTGCCAACACTTGCTGAGCAACACTCCATGAAACGGTATGCCCCCGACTCATCCAGAAAGTGTTCACCTGTGGTGGTCAGACAAAATGAAACAAAATCGTGTAATACTGAGGGTGCCCAGACCGGACAGGGCACGCAGCTGGTGCTTCCACTGCTCCATGGCGGACTGCCCCACAGCTGGAGCTTCGTCCAGGCACAGCTCCGTGGATTGCAAAAGGGGTAACAACACAGGACACGTCTGCTGCGAGAGATATCTTGCCTCCAGCTCATATTTATAACCAACACGCTGATACGCGCTATTATCAACCGCTTGGGCCTGACAGTAACATGCCCTTAAGAGCTGGAATACCAATAGCAAACATTCCAGAAGCATGCATCTGCAGTCCAAAACATGGTTTCTGCAGTTCGGTGTTGGATAGCGCAACAATTAAGTATGTGATGCCCCACAGTACCAGCCTGAGCTGTGGGCAGGATTGAGTAGGTGCTGGGAGGCTCCAATCACAGCGCCCATTGCACTTCAACCTTGTGAGCATACTAGCACAAGCCCACTGAGTTCCAAATCCCGTGACACAACAAGCAAACTCTCTGCAGCAGTGGGTTACACTTTTCTTGTCCGATGACCCCTGCTTTCCAAGGAAAAGCCAAGTTGCATTGGACAGAAACGATGCCATTTTCACTTATTGGCGAGACCGCATCGGACACAAACGATAAATTAATTACAAAGGAGCAGCACGCATCTAAAAGAAGCGGAACCGGAACCGGACGGTGACGGCACCGCGCCATGCGTGTTTATGCTAGGGAAGCCATCAGCGGACACGGAACGGGATGGCCACCATCCTGGCATACCCTGAGCAAGAAAGCAAAACGAACGCAGGGAACAAAGCAGGCAAACTGCAGGCAAAACAGGACCGAGCCGCCTAATTAAGGTCGAAGACTAGAGAAAGGGACGCAAGAAGGGCCGGAAGGCCTTGTCAGTCGCGTCCAGGAAATGGCAACCAGGCTGCAACAGGGCAAAAGGTCAGAGGTCAGAGACAGCGACACTGCAACACTGTCACAGCGGCCAAAGAGCAGGGCCTGGAACACGAGCAACTAGGCGCTAGGGTCAGGCTGACGAACACCCAGACGCCCATCTAGAAAGCAATGGTCCTGGCCCAAGGCCCGCCAGGCTGCTGGCTTGAGCTGTCACGAACACGGCTAGGTTATCCCAGAAGCGTGCAGCGGCCGCATTGCTGACGCGCGTGACAAAGTCAGGCGGAGTTAGCTCAGGCGCAACCGACCGGGACCAGAGGTAGCGCCGTCTATAGTTCATGGCATCGAGGGCCGCCACGCAAACGAGAGACCACATGGGCGGACACCAGCAGGCGGAGGACCCAGCAGCCACGGCGAGGCCTGAGAGGGGCTGAACCTGAGGCAGAACCTTGGGCCTGAAGCTGGTCCCTGACGGCCACCGCTACAGGGCACGACCAGAACGAGTGCTGGCTGCCGGCAGGCTGTAGCTGGTGCATGGTCCAGTCCGTGGTGGTCAACACGCTCCCTGGGCTGTAGAAGCACAGAGAGGCACAGTTACAGAGAGGCACGGACACCGTGGACGCTTGAAGCCTCGTGATGGGCAATGGGCAGGGTGAAGGTGCTCTTGCATACTGTTACGTGTCTCAGACAGCTGCTGAACTGCTGTGTGCTCCGTGACTGGTGTAGGTAAAGCCTCGCACCAGACAACTGTACAGCCTCGCACCAGACAACTGTACGGCCTCGCACCAGACACCACCTGAGTTGTGGGCATGAGGACACAGCTGGTGCAGGTACTGGCAGGCCCCGGAACCGGCACCCCTTCAGTTGTATTCAGTTGTATTCAAGCATTGGGGCATGTTTCCACCAGCCATGGTGGCAAAAGCCCACCAAAGTCCAGATCCTGCGACGCGGCAGGAAAGAACAATTGCAGCAGTACGTTACTCTGCAGGTTTGACATTTTTTTTTACTGACACACAATGGTTGCTGGCGGTAATACAGACCAATTCACACAAAGTATCCCAGAACCGGCAAACTTCTTTTTTTTCCAGCTGATGTTAGGTTTAGGTTGCCTTGTGCTCAGGTTGTCTGGTAACTTATTGGGTCAGCGCAAATGTTCTACATGCTTGTGAAGGCTTGCGCACATTGTACAGACTGACTGCTTGCAAGGTGGAAATTCAATCGGCAGAGTTTTGGGTGTAGGTTGGACACATTGTGCTCAGGTGCACAAACATCGAGTTTGAACTGCATGCCAAGATCATCCTCTGGCATGCGAATCCCGTGTCAAAATTCTTGTCTACCAAGCGTTCCATGAAATCAACCTGACATTCATTCATGTCTGTGTACGACAACGCTTGGGCAGATCACTCACCGTCAGGTCCGGTTTGGTGATGGCGTTGAGCCCGCGCCCCGCTGCCGCAGCACCAGACGATAGGCTCTGCGCGCTTTCGTTGACTGTAGTGACCCCCAGTGTTGGGTCATGTGAGCCTGGGGACAGGCAACACGCGCTGTCGTTGATTGGTTTTGTGCTTGGCCGTATCCTCAGAAAAGCAAAGTGACACTGTAGAAAGCGTGATCGTAACCGCGGTCTGCTCAGGGTCGATGGATGGTAGGGTGAAGGTGAGGCGTATGCGCCGGACTGACAGAACGAGCCTTGGCATGCTTGTTTACGTCTGGATTACCTGCCGCAAGGTGTTCTTGTCAAGCGTTTTGACAAGCAGTTCTAGCCAGAGCACTGGCATGTCCCGTAGCCAAGGTGGCTAGGCAGCATTCTCGAGTTTGATGCCCCAAGATGGGGCATTATGCATAACCTCAGCGGGTTCAGAGTTTTCTCTAGCCAGCCTCAGACTAGCCATTGGACCCAGATAGTGAAACTGTCGCAGGAGCTTGCAACCCTACGGACCAGGGACGGACTGTCTTTCGCGGTGCAGCTGCTCACGATTAGTTAGTTAAGCTGCCAGGCTGTCAATGTTCAAATGTCAAACCGTTTCATTGGGGACTTCCGTGACGATTTCTACATCACTTCAGTCACGTAAGTTCCAGTCACTGCCTAATGTGGGCGGCATGCTAGCCTTCTCAGGTGTGCTTTCAGCAAAACGTCTCAATCTCAATCTCAATCTCAATCCATCCACCATGGCTGACAGCCTAGAAAACTGGACCATGCCCCAGCTCTCACTACCTCATCCACTTGCATGCACCAAGGTTTGCGGCAATACGTGCGCCAAAACAGGAGCGGTTTGTGGAATTGAGGCAGTTGTTGCCTCAACAACCTGGAGCGAAGACTTCATGGCAACTGAAAGGTTGGTGCAACTGTAGGTTGTGTGTATGGCACAGTGCCATCGTGGGAGGCTTTGGCTCATGTGCTTATACATCGTAGGGAGATTACTACAAGACACGCATGTGTATAATGCCTAGCATGCACCATGCACCAGTCCAAGCTACCATCGGCCTATCTCTGCAATCAGGTGCCGTGAATGACCAGTAACGCTTTTGGGAAGCCACATGCGCGACATTTGTCCCACAGAGCCCATCTAGCCAGGCTGGAACATCAGGAAATCAGCGGTACAAGATGCAACGCAAGCTCCAGCTTCCGACGGGGACGACAGCGGCATCTGTGCTTTGTTTGCTGGTCGCTGCCCAGACATCCCAGGCAGTCAAGCTCAAAATCAGATTTTCAGAATGCCTTAGCCACCACTTCGAGATGTATGAGCCCTTCTATGGCAACTTTGTGGCGCTTCCGGATACGTATTACCACACAGTGCGTCCAGCTTCAAGATCTTGCTTGCAGTTACTAAGACAGCAGCGCGTGCCAGTCAGCAACGTGGATTGCTGCATTTGCTATGCAGGCCAACTACCAGCTTGTAGTAACTTCGCCGTCTGGAACCAAGGTAGGCAGCTCGCTTGCGTCCGTCAGCATGGCTTGAAGGCACCAGCATGAAGGCCCATCGAACGCTGCTTGCCAGTATTGCATTGGACATCATGCCGGCGACCATGCTCTTAACGTGCCTCCCAGCAGAACCCAGGCCTTGGAATGAATCTTGCAGCCAGTAGCAGTCCAGCATCATGGATACCCATCATGTGCACTGACTGGCAGGCCAACGCGGCGTAGCGCATGTTGATAGTTTAAGTGCATGCATGCACGGCTAAGCCCCACGCTGCATCAACACACATTTCAGCCGATGCCTGTCAAGTTGGTCACTGTTCAACGGCTCTTCCTGGCAAACATGCATGCACATGCACATGCACATACAAACTCGCAGCAACCTCTATCAACATGCTTTCCTGCCGCTTACCACCCCGAACCAGCCATGAGCTTGGTCAACCTCAGACTTGGCCTCATCTTCACTCAACTGAACCCTTTTACACTCTCCACTGACTCCAGCACACACCTGTTGCTCAATACTCATCAAACCTCCTGCAGGTTCACGAATCACAGCCCACCACTGACCACAAGTTCCACCTAGTTCCCTACGAGTCCGGGCGGTACAAGTTCTGCCTTAGCTTAGCGGATGGCCACCACTCGCGGTACATCACAGACAGGGAGGTCGCATGGGAGCTGTTCGTGGGCCATGCAGACCATGCCTCGGACCATGCCAAGGAGCTGGACGCACAAAGTCTATGGCATTACGGTGGGTGGAATGATGCGCAGCAACTGATACTGGCTCTCCTTAGAAAGGCAGCCAAGCCCTCTACGCCGCAGCGCTTCATTGGGCACTAGACGCATGCCGCCTAGTACAGGTCACACCCGAGAACCCATCTCCGAAGCCCATCCCACAGAGTGTGTTTTTGGCCTCCACGGTGCTGCTGGGCGTGGCGGGGGGGCAAAGGGCGGCCGGGCGCCCCCCAAAAGCCTGCGTGCAGATTTCCTGGGTTTTATAGCCGAGAAACGCTCACCGACCTGTCACGGGATAAGGCGAAACGCTCGCCGACCTGTTATGGGATAACGCTAGTCTTATACGACGTGTCACGGACGGGGAACCAGCAACTGATACTGGCAGCACACGTGCGCACCGCAAGCTTTGTGTGTGTGCCATTTGAGCAAGCAGTTCAACGGCAATGGGTCGATGTTGAGAGCAGAAGCTGGTGTGGTAACTGTTAAACAGAAGTCATCGCAACCAAGACTGCAGCATTCAAGGACGCGGCACAGGCTGCTAGGCATCATACTGACATGCAGCTTTGGTCATGCAGCAGTAGGCCATGGGTGGCACATGCACAGCAACAGACTTCGGGTTGCGTGCCTTCCATGCATCTGCACTTGAATCCATGTGCCCCCCTTGCACCCGCCTTGTCATCCATGTGCCCTCACATGGACTAGCCTGCCTTGCATGCGCCTTCTCTGCTCTCTTTTTATGGCACACATGGTTTCATTTCTTAGCACCCTTGGACTCTTTCGTTTGCCTGCTTGACTAGCGCGCTTTGCTTGCGCCTTCTGTGCTCTGTCCCTGTCTTTCGTACCCGGTTGCCTTGCTTTCTGCCTTCTGGCCTTTTCCTGCCTTTCTCCCTGCCTTTCTTCTCCTTTCTTGCTCAGGGTAGGTCAGGGCGGCACACATCCCGTCCCGTATCCTGTGATGGCTTCCTTGATGTAGCAAATCCCAAGCACCTGCATTCCCACCCATGTGCCCTACATGCACCTGCATTCCCACCCGTGTGCCCTACATGCACCTGCATTCCCACCCACGTGCCCTCCAAGCACCTGCATTCCCACCCATGTGCCCTAGATGCACCTGCATTCCCACCCATGTGCCCTACATGCACCTGCATTCCCACCCATGTGCCCTCCAAGCACCTGCATTCCCACCCATGTGCCCTACATGCACCTGCATTCCCACCCATGTGCCCTACATGCACCTGCATTCCCACCCATGTGCCCTCCAAGCACCTGCATTCCCACCCATGTGCCCTACATGCACCTGCTTTCTTCAATAATTCAGAACGCATCTTGAATCCATGTTGACAAGAAGAAGACAAGGAAGGAGGGCAAAGTCTTCGACCGCTGTTCAACTAGAGCTCACGGCAGCAAGGGGTTGCTGTTCTGAATCGTTGACTTAGACAGGTGCCTGCCACAGCGCAGGTTTTGAGAACGTTTCGTGCCATCAAGCTCAGCATGTTGTCCCATTCTCATCCATGCGCGTTCAATGCACGTGGCCTGCAGTGCACATGGTGGATGCCCAGCTGCAGCAGCTGCGCAGCACCATGAGCTACCTCTACTGGCGAGAGCGGCGCCACCGCTTGACGGTTGACTCGACCAACAAGAGGGTGCTCTGGTGGGCGGTGGCCAGGGCTGCAGCGCTGGTGCTAGTCAGTGCGGCGCAGGTGCTGGGAGTCAGGTACCTCTTCAGGTCGAAGTAAGACAGCTGGCTCAGGCTCAGAGGCAACTTTGCCTTACAGACGTTTTTTTCTCAAAGGCCCTGTGCTGTGGCTCCTTCATCATTGATTGATTTTTTGCATCAGGGAAGCCGTCAAACGGTCATGGAGCTACGAGTTTTCAAACAATTCAGTTGAATCTGTGACATCTTGGATACATCGTACCCGTTCCTCGTGCTTCCTTCCTGCCACCCTGTAAGCATCGACTGAGTGCGTGCCGACAAATGATTGACCTACCGGATTGTGGTATGGTCTGTCTTGTACGGTTCAGGCTCTGTCTTGTTTGTTGACTATTAATGCAGGCTTTGCCTGTGGCTATTGCGTCCTGAACATTAGCAACGCTTGGCTGTAAACCTTCTCTCCCCATGTCTGCCTGTTCCCTTGAGCGTGACGTACCATGGGAGATGAGATTGGATATGAAGTCTAAAACATTCTGCTGTCGACCGTCCCTACTGTACCCCGTCGGTTGTGGCGGGGAAAGTGAAGTGGAGGTTGTCGCTCACACAGTGCCTAATGACTTGATCGGTTTATCCTCAGAAAAGCTTCGAAACTTCTTATCACCCTTGTGACAAAGCAAGCTGTGGGCCGCTCCAAGGTCACTGGTAGCCCTGCTTCCAATTGTCCATCCACTTTCTTGCTACCATGGCACATCATATAACATATCATGGCATCGGCATGGCATAGCAACGGCATATCAATGAATCATAACTGATATTACATTATCGTGCAACGCACCTGCGTTGCATCTCAGGAAAGGCATCAGGCTCGGCCTGCTCATCACACATGGCTTCGCAGCATTTGCAGCCAGTGCACTTCAAAACCACAGTCAATCTTTACACATGCCAACCAATGGATGGTATGATGACTTCCAATCGTCAATCTTTCCCACAGCTACACACCGAGCCCTTGTGCATCATGCTCACCCAGCATGCACCCGCAAAGTTCCATCAAGCTAGGATTGCAGACAAGCAAGTCGGTCATTGTGCCGGAAGGGATGGTCACGGCTCAGCTGCCAAGCTGTGGGAAGCACAGCTCAAAATTGATCTACCCTTTTCCTCCTCGCACCAATCAGGTGTGTCAGGAAAGGTATGTCAAAAGCTGTACGGTAGGTATGCCATGGAACTGCCATGAATTCTACAACCACTTTGTGTGGCTTGTGTGGCGCTTTGCAAGATCAATTTATATGCTGCGGGTCCAGTCAGTGGTTGACAACAACCGCCACCCGCCCTGTTAATTATCCTGTTGCCCAACTGCCACCAATTCAGTTGCCTAACTGCCCCAACCACAGCCCTCAACCACATCCCAGTTAGTTCCCATCCCTGTAAACCTTCACCTAAGGCCAGAAAAGACACGTCCGTTCCGTGTCCTCTGACGGCTTCCCTGGTGTAAATACATACATACACGTCCGAAAGCGAGTAGGTATCCTTGCCAAGCTCTTCACGACATTGAATTTTTCTGCCTTCAGTCTTTTCATTAGTTATGATATGGCAAAGATGATGGAATGCACACGGGTCACTTTTGAAATGATGTTTTTATAGACACCGCTGTTCGTAACGCCAACTAGCTTGGAAGCAGACTAGTCACCATGCCATTGGATGGAGAGGCACATCCACCTGCCATCGCGGTTCCTCATCATTGAGTTACAGCCTGGGGTCAGGATGCAAGCACTGCGTGCAGTCTGCTGGCTTTACAATTCGTGTTGCGGGAAAGGAGGGAATCACTCAAGGAATCAGGACATCTATGAGGGAAATGAACATTCAGAAGATGACCAATGTCAAGTGATCAAGCCTGACGAAAAGGGACGGCTGAGCAGGGAACACAGTAAAGAAAACGACCCCACGTGAAACTGCACATGAAACTGCACAAAAAAACGACCCCACGTGAAACTGCCTCATCACATCTCACATGGCGAGTGCGCCTGAATTCTCCAACCATCATAGTCACGCATTCCGTTTGTCTGATCGTATTCCTGGGCGGAATTTCGTCTGGCCTGGCCCAACTTATATCAGCACGTCAAAAGCATCGCAAAACATGTCATAGAGGCATCTCCAGTCAAAAGTCAGTGTCATTCCGAGTTGAGCACGTCCTTGATAGCCAGCACGTCTGGGTGGTCCGGCCCCAGGGCCTTTTCCTGAATGGCCAGGGCGCGTTCCAGCAGCGGCCGGCCCACTGCATCCTGACCCTGCACGAGCAAGGCACAAACCGTGGGCGTCGCACAAGCAAAAGTCATACACTGCAATAAAGTTCACGGTGAATTAATTTGTTGCAAGTGCACGGCGCTACACTTTGTTGATCTATGTACATGTCCGTGCCTGATAGCTATTTATGGCATGGTTTCTCATGGCTGTCCTACGACTTCTCAGCTATGCGTGCCTGTGTTGGCACTGCACATCGTGTCAGTCACAATGCTGAGGTAACAGCGCTCACGAACCTGTTCCAGGTGCAGCACTGCCAGGTCGGTGAGTGTGTGCGCCACCTCCGGGTGGTTCACGCCAAAGTGCGCCTCGTAGATCGACAGCGCGCGCTCGTACAGCGGCATGGCACGCGCTGGAAGGAGTGCACACAGGGGGGCACAGGGCAATGGGCAAGGCAGAGAGGATAGATCGGAAGTTGCCAGACAGAAACATGCAAACATGTGTGTGAGTGAGCAAGTGTCGATGTACATCTGTATCGTCCGACAAGTCAGTCATCTGTACATCTGCATCGTCCGACAAGTCAAACATAAGATGGAGTACTGGACGAGTGTACCGGGGCATGAGGCACCAGGCAAGGACGAGCTGGGCAAATATAGCTGCCTGATGGATCTCGCTGGCGGGCGTGGGGCCGACAGGTAAGTCAGAGAAGACGAATCAGTCTATGCACAAAACCTTGTACCCAGCAGCCAACTAGACAGGCTGGCTGCACGCTGTCTCAATAAGGTTGCATTCAAGATTATGCACGGAACCATGTACACAACAGACGCCCCTCGGGGTAGCAAGGGGAACAAAGCAGGCAGGACGAGCTGAAGGAACTAGTTAACTATGTAAGCAGCAACCACACATGCTTCTGGCTCACCTGTGTCTCCCTTCTGGTTGTAGAGTGTGGCCAGATTGCTGCAGCTCTCAGCCACATCCGGGTGGTGGGGACCAAGGGTCGCCTCGCGCTGCTTTAGTTCGTCTTCAAACGGCCGAGGGTCATCTGCGGGTGAGCGATCACAGCCAGCGGTCGCTTGAGCTTAGCTGCGTCTCTCTGGCGATCGAACCAGCCCCCCTGGTGATGCCGCAAATCCTCAAGCATGCCGCAAAATCGGCCTATTTATCAGTATCCAAAACCAAAGTGGTTCGGCAAATTCACTCAATATTCACTCTTCACACAACAACAAGTTCACAGCAACTTCCCACTCTAGAAAACCTCTCAGTCACTTTTGCCCTCTCCTCAGTTCGTACCAGGCATCTTCCAGTACTC